>UELU01146852.1:0-28643 GCA_900490025.1 Megastigmus dorsalis | reverse complement strand
CCCCCCCACCTCCCTCCTCCCCGCCATCTCGCTCTCGCTCGAGCTCGTTTACCACTTTCTCACTTTTTTTCCTGTAATTTGCTCGCTATTAGTTTGCTTCGCTTCGTCTCCCCGAGACTGGGTTTTGTACTTTTTCTTTGTTCCTGCGGCTCATTGTTCGAAAAGCTTGAGTCGTATTGGTTGAGAGTAGAATGTAAGTACAAGGAACGATTTAGTTGATCAAATGTGCTTTTACGTTTTTGTATCTTGAAAAATGGTGCCTGGCTTAGAAAAGCTAATCCAATACGCATATTGCTTTGTTAATGTACCAGCATCTGTTAACGAGTCATGTGTTTGCAAAAAGTTTGCAGGAAGTGCAGCTACCGATTGCTACCGAAGGTGCAATCAATGGAAATTAATTAAGGTCCAAAAATAAGTCGATAGCAACCATAAAAAAAGTTTTAACAAGTCCCGTAATACCAAACATGGTAATCGGGAAACAATGTATGCATTCCTTACCATTTTTTAATTATTTCAAAATTCCTACGCATTGCTTGGTCACCTGGTTACTGGTTCAAACTCCCTACGCATTACTTTGATGCTTCGTAGGTATCTCCGTTCGACAAAAATGATCGGCTAAGAATTTTCTTTCGAAATACCCTTCCCCTTGTATGATCATTTCTTTAGTAAAGGGTGTAACATCATGATAACTAGAGAAATAATCATACATTGTTGCATTTTGATTTTCTCCGATATAGTGCTCTTCTAATGAAAAGATACATACTGTTTTTTCAGCGAAATAGTTATAGTGGAATCCCGGGACTAATGCCCTTGTGATCAGCGTTCACTGAAATATCGAGACCGACCATATAAAAAATTTCGTTTTTCGAATTCTTTACAAGTCCAGTAATTTCGCACACGATGATCGGGAAAAAATATCCTCCGATGTCCTGCTAGATCAACTGAAAATATCAGGAAATCGATATTTAAGGCATGTTTTGAGGTCATTTTCAGAAAAAGACAACTTGCCTTTTTTCAGTTGTTTAAGCAAATCAACTCGTTAATGGTTTATGGATGTCAATTCTATTGTAAAGTTTTCGAATATATGGGTAAATGGGTATTTTGGGTGATTGGGTTTCGAAAATGTCAAAAAATTCTGAAATTATAAATTTAATATGTTATTCCTGTAGCATAAAAAAACTATTCCATGATTTTTCCATTTCATTGTTGAGCAAATCAAAGTCAATTAAAAGAAATTTAACACGTACTCTTATAATAGGGTTAAAATAGTTAAAAAAATTCTTATAGTCTAAAATAGACTTTTTTCTTTAAAAAATAAAGAAAATTGTCTAATCTAGGCGATAAGAATTTTTATATTGGGTTTGCACATTAAATAAGTAACTATTTTTTGTATGAAATCGATGCGCTCCATAAGAGTACGTGTTAAATTTCTTTTATTTCTGTTTGATTTGTTCAACAATGAAACGGTAAATAAATCTGATAACATCATGGAATAGTTTTTTTATGCTTTGAATAACATCAAATTTATAGGATTTTTTGACATTTTCGAAATTACTACCAAACATCCGTTATCGAGGAGTCGGTCGAGTATAGTTACCTATATTTACGGTTTCATAGTTTTTTAATCCAATCTTCAATAGCTTAGCATTATGCAAGTTGAACCCAATTCAGGAAACTAAAAAACATGGAAAATATTGAAATATTTAAATTTGAACAGAAAAATATGAAACGGTAATTGTCGGTAACTATGCTTCAGAACCGTCCCCTTAAGATCTCTAGATTATGCATATAGAAAAGCAGTCACTGTAGTTAAGAAATGGACTAGAGTCTAGCTGATTCCAGCTTTGTTCAATTTGAACCTGATCTCTATAGGTATACCCATTATCCAGATAAATGTATTGTGTTGAAAATCTATTCAATTTTAGGCATCAGGTATACACTAAAAATTTACTAAACCAATTGCAGCTTCATATCTTTTGTGCAAAACAAATTGAATATAAAAATTAAAGGAATTATAAGTTTTCAGGAAAATTGTTGATTAAAAAACACTAAATTTTCAATCGTGTCACTTTTGTGTAATTCAGTATAAAGAAACAGAATACGCTTCATTATAAAACAAAATTCACTGAGCTCTTAAATAAGACACGAGAAGAAGGTGCGGTTCTCTAAATTAATTGTAAACTAGAATTTTTGAAAATTTTATGTATCATTCTTAAAATTTCATTATTATATTTGAGATGCAATTGAAATATCTATTATATGGAAAAAAATCCATGGTATAATTTTTTTAATTTTCCTAAGCAAAAACTGCTAGGCATTCACATGGAATGAGACCGATTGAATATTTTTTACGATCCACCGCTAAATTAATGAAACAGTAGAAATGAAATGTCGAAATATCAAATAAAGGAATAACAAAATTCCAAGTCAAAACAAAGATACAGCTATACGAGCAGCGCGTATATAATAGAAGCCAGTAGCGGGTCCGATACTCCGATGTGACTGAGCGAGGCATCGACAAGGACGTATATCTATATATAGGATGAGCAAGACAGAGAATGAGGGAGAGAGAGAGAGAGAGAGAGAGAGAGATTGAGAGAGAGAGGAGAGTTCGAAGGCTAGTCGCGCGTTCCGCGCGATTCCGGGGCCATCTCGAGTGTTTGCAGTCCACTCGAAAGCCAGTGCCGAACGAGCGTATGCGCGGGAGCCAGACCGCCCGCGCCTCGCCGAACGGAACTTCGCCCCCGTGCTTTGCTTGCTTGCTTGCTTGCCTAACTCCCTCTGTGTGTGTGTGTGTGTGTGTGTGTGTGTGTGTACACACGCTTGCGCGCGTGTGCATGTATGTATATCCACCGGCTGGGCGGGCGCGATTCTGTGTAAATATGACACAATGAAATGCTTTTATTGTTATTAATGTTATTTTCCGTGCCCTCGTCATTAATGCTTTCACTATTTTCATGATGATGATGATGATTTTATTCGCGATGTTCTCTTTTTCTTTCTCCTTCATTACGCCGTATGCTGCTACTGAATGCTGTTGCATTTATTTTCATTTGTTAGCTGGATTATTGCTATTGTTTCAAAAGGTTGATTTAATGATTGTAGCTTTATTTCAATGTTTATGAGGCTGAATAAAATTGTATTGCATTCTGGTTTTTGAAATATAAAGATTATTTTGTGTTTAAAGTTGAGAAAGTTTCTGTTAAGTTCAGTATAAAGTTTAATAGCGAATTCTATTTAAATATTTGCTTTCCCTTTAAACAAACGTTTGTATACAGAGATTAATTATACCGCACAAAGATAAATAAATATTTCATAGAAATATGTTTCAATACAATTGAAATTCATTTAAAGATATTTTAAGATCTGCGCTAAAAGGAGAACTCCTAAATGTGCACAACCAAAAGTGGACAAATTTCAACAATAAAGAGATATTACAAATAAACTATGAAGTTTCAAAGTTCACATTTTGTAGATCAATATATTAATACATGAATAATATAGAAATCACTGATATTAACACACCAGATCATTTCTTATTAGTAGGTGATACCTATTGCACATTTTGTTTTTTAAACTCGCATTTTCAATCAATACCAATTAACTTAATTACAAATTACTAAATTATAAATTTATTTAATTGTAATACAATATAATGTACATATATTGTAAATCAAATTCTTCATAAGTATTGTAACTCAAATTCTTGTATAAGCATAAGATTACAGAATGATATATTTCTACTATTTGCTGTTTCTAAGAAAATGATATTGCACTTTTTAAAAAAAGCAGAAAAATCTTTATTTTTTCTACTCATAACTCCCCCCACCCCACGAGGTCATTTGTCATTTGAGCAAAATATGTTTTTTATACAGAAAAACAGCTATAATTACACCTCAACCACAGAAAAGTAGTTGTAACTATTATGCGATTGCAGGTACACATAAATAAATATTCTTTGTCGAATATAAATTTACAGTAACAAATACTATTTTAACAAAGTATCTGTTTCAGAAAAAAGTAACGCAGAAGAATTCATTTCCACTGTTACGTAAAGGCGATATTTACGATCAGTTTCCGTCCAGTCAACACAGTAACCATGTAACGAAGAAAATTCTCAGTGATTTTATATCGAACAAGGTGTGCATTAAAAATTGTAGCTCTTTTAATCCAAATCAGAGAATAATTTCTCTGCAATTTGAAATATCCTGCAATGTCTATAAAGGCACTTGTTAACAGAACTTCTGTTAACTAGATATTCATACTTCAAAATGTCAAGTTCTTTCTCGGATTCCACTATGAAAAATCGCGCTTTAATCGTTCTTTCCATTCTATGTTTCTACCTAGTAAATGAAGCTTACGCAGTAAGTAATAGTCTTCTTCATTTTATTTTTAAGTATCTAATAACCTTTGAATTGCTGAAAGCATATTTTATTTGAGACTAAATATAGGGTATTGTATAAAAATCTAAATGTTCAGAAAATTTTGTGAAAACCCCCTTTGAAAAAAAAAAACTATGGTAGCTCATAAAGATCTATATACTTTAAATAATATATCCTTTATCCATCGACTCATATATTCATATTTCATATAAATTTAAGTGCATTTGAAGCACGTGATGTACGTATTTATTATCTTTACGCTATCAACTTTATGTATAAGGCCTAGAATAAGCTTCATATAAGCGATTTTGATTATTAAAAATCTTGATATTCAAACAGCTGTGCCATAATTAAAAAAACAAAAGTTTTGTTCAATTCCCCAGTGAAAATGATTTTTGTACATAATTCTATTTAAATCTATCAAAGCCTCAGTAGGTTTGTCAAAAATGACTCTACACCTTAAAATAGAAGATTATAACTGTTTCAACAATTTTAGGCAGAATTAGGCAGAGTTGACAAAGTTAAATTGAGTGAAAATTTGGCAAAAAGTATAGGAGAATCAAACTATCCAAGAAAAAATGATTTTTTTTAACTTTGCTAAACTTTGCCTATAACTCTTTGACACTGTCAGCAGTTATCAAATTTTATAAAAACTATTGCGCTCAGTCAAATTCTAATTCTGTTTAAATCTATTAAACCGAGTGAATTTATTAGTACAACTTTGTAAAAATTTGTTTCTACAGAAAGATTTACATTTTTCAATACTGAGTTAACATAGCCAAACTGTTAATGATATTCCAATTTAGGGCAAAAAGAGGGGATTTGACTGGAATCTATAGAGTTTGATAGAATTTAGCACAGTTTTGTATAGTTTGGTAACGCATTTAACAAAATTTAAAAGAGGGAAAAATTCTATTAGCTTTATTATAATTATGATTGAACCAGTTTTTAACATCTGCTATTCATTAGAAGCCAAAAAATAGTATTTTAAATAATTGCTGAAAATATAGTGTTAAATACCTAAAATACCTGCTATTTTGAATTTTTGATACCTATGATTTGACGAAAAATTTTGCCATATACCTATAATTCTTAATTTAACTCCACTACAAAGTTTATCTTGTAAGCTATGAAATTTTTTTTTTAAATCGCCAGTGCTTAATGTTTTTGAGCTAATATAAGGTATTTTGGAGACAATAGCTCGTCTTCTAGGAGTTTCTAATGTTTGCCCCGACTTGAAAATTCATATAGATTGAAAGTTTAAGTACTAAAATTCCTTATTTATAATAAAATTAGTCAAATTAATAGCAAACATTTTCTTTCACTGCATAATTAAAATTTACAGAGTTAAACTCTTTAGTATTCAAAATTAGGAGTCTTCATTATTCAAAATCTCGGCCTTTAATGAATGAAATCGAAAACACTGCCGGTTGATTGAAAAATTAAAGCGTCGAAGTTGTGTAGAAAATAATATGCAATAGTAGAAGTTGTAGTAGATAATAAGAAGAAAGGTTTTAATTAGTAATTTCAAGAATATTATTTAATTGAGGCACAGTTAAGCAAGTCATAGCTGGAGTGTGTCTATGAGAATTACAGTTTAAAAAATATACATACCAACTGTAAAATTGTAGTGACCTTGTTTTAATTACTACAATTAATTGTAGGGCGTAAGCCGAGAGCAAATGGAAAAATTGGCTGATGGCTTCCGGAAAACCTGCATGGGGAAAGTTGGCGCTGATCTATGTACGTAAGCGATAGATTAAATAACCATCAAATCTTACAAAATGTTTTTCCATAAAAATACAAACTTTCTTTTACTTTAATTGCAGCGCTAATTTCAGGAATAAGAGATGGAAACTTCATTGAAGATCCAACTGCAAAATGCTATACAAAATGCATTATGGGTGTTATGAGAACTGTAAAAGATTCTTTACTAAATTTATACATGTGTGCACCAATATATGTGCATTGCTACTTTCATGCAAATCTTTTTCATTGCAGCTTACAAAACAGGGTACATTAGATATCGATATGATGATAAAGCAAATAACCATTATGGCTTCTCCTGACATTGCCGACAGTATGATTTCGGCAGCCAAAAAATGTAACGAAGAAAGTAATATCAAATTTTTATTAACCAATACAAAATTCAATTAGATTTATAAGGGGAGGACAAGGGTTTCGGGAAATTGATTTTGATGAAGCTTTACCGAGACATTCTTTGATCGAAAATATGATATAGGTTTCCCAGAGTTTAGTCTAACCGGGCTCTAGGGCCCATTTTATCAAAATAATTAACTTTATTTTAGATTCCTTATAACTTTTAAAACCAAATTGCTAATAACCCGCTCTAAAATGCAAATGAAATCTTATGATTTTTCATATATTTTGATAAAATCTATTTGACTAAACTCCAAGGACACGAATCTCATATTTTCAATCAAAGGATGTCTTTGCAAAGTTTCATCACAATCGATTTCCCGGATCTGTCGGCCTCCCATTGTTAGTATTATGATAAAACATAAATCTCGTTATATTTCAGCATCCTCTGATGACCCATGCGAGCTGGCATGGGCTTTCACCAAATGCCTTTTTGCAGCTGATCCGTCCATTTTCTTTTTCCCATAAAATGTGGCGCAGTAAGGTAAACAATTTCATTGGGATGCAGATTCATACAAACGCTCTGCATTCATGCGGTATTTTGATGAATGTGCATCACAATTTACAAATGAATTAAGGTGCATACTTTTATTAATTATTGCAGTATTTTTAACAACATCTCCAGTGAAAACTATGATAGCGAGATGACAAGATTATATTATGGGTGTCTATTAGTGTCGCAAGACCTTGTAACTACAATATATTGTACAAGCATGTGAGTTTGGAACAGTTAATTTTTCAAAATTGCAAATAATAAAAATAAGATAATAGAATAAAAATGCTTTATAAAATAATTATATTAAAAAATAAAATATTGTAATAAATTTTTAGTAACTGGAATATTCTGTCGTCAAAATAAATTATTTTTATAAAAGTACCAAAGATCGTTTATTTTTTTAAAAGAAAACTGTGTATTGAAGCGAAAAGAGCTTTATGAATGTGATGTTCTATGCCGCTGTATGAATGAATACACTTTTTTCATTACGTCAGAATCGCTAACGGTTGCTGTCAATAATAATTTGTTGACTCATCTAAGCATGACTGTGAAAAATTTTGCTATCACGCCGATTCTACATTATAACTATATTTTAAATAGATTCGACTCTATTGCGACAAGTCAACCAAATTATCATTTAAAAAAAAAAACTAAAATCAATGACATAACTGTCGACAAGCAAGCCTTATTTACGCTCTTGAGATGGTTTCAAATCTGCATTGTCACATCCCACCGGCAAGGATTTATTAGTCATTATTTAATGGCCAAGATGCATTATGTAAGTAGTCGCACGTGTGTCTTATAACGAGTAAATACATACAGCTCGCCAGGTATACTGCAGATCATCGTATACCTGTGATATGTGCACACGGGGGCAGTTGAGAAAAATAGACGTATACATATAGGTACGAAGACGGGAAAGAAGCACCGGAGGTTCAATTTGTCTAACAAGGAGCCGCGGAGTACGTATATACCCATATGTACTTGTATACCTAACGGAGGACGACATCGACGTAGATGCGACGGAGTTTGCTCAGTTGCCTACGCTTGATTGCCTTCCTGTCATGTCGGACCGGAGGCATCTAATGTGTGCTACGCACGTGAGTATATATATATATGCCTTCATTGCACATGAGCTGCGCCTTCGGTATATAGTTTTCGCCTTTGACCGACTGTGTGTCCACTATATATATATATATATACGCGTCGGCACAGTGGACACGCAGTCGATCAAAGGCGAAAACTATATACCGAAGGCGCAGCTCATGTGCAATGAAGGCATCTCCCTCTCTCTCTCCTTCTCTCTCTCTCTCTCCTTCTCTCTCTCTCTCTCTCTCCTAATATTTCGAAAATAAATAACAGCAGCCTACTAATAGCCACTTCCCGAGATGTTTGAATTCTTGTGAAAAGTTCATGCAAAGAAATGCGATTGGATTCGCGCTGTATTATAAATGAAGTTCAGTAAGTCTGCTAAATAATAAAGAGTTCAGCCTGTTCTATGTTTTCAAAGTCCTCAAACAGTCGTCTTGGAAATTTCCGTTAGCTCTTTCAACGATAGAATTATTTTAATTTACTTTTGTTAGTTGCAACTTTATTATTGCATGACTTTTTTATCTCCAAGCTTTATAGTTTACATAAAAAATAAAGTTGAACGGTTTTCCTTTTTCCAAAATAATATAAATAAAAGAAAATACATATAACGAATATGAAAATAATGAATTTTTCATTGTTAGTAACTTTGATGTATTTTTTATTTTATTTTAAGGGGATCATAATAATAAATTTAAATAATAAGTTAACTGTACGTGTGCTGGATTTTGGCGACATATACTTACACGGAAAAAACACTTTGCTTATATTACAATCAAATTATTTTGGATGTTAAAACCAAAACAATTGACTAGATGAGGTTTTGATGAGATACCATCACGGTACATCCGTTTTCGAACGAGACCCCATTTTCGAACACTTTTTTTTAGTAATTTGATATTTACTAGTTTTAGAACAACCTAAATCTACTTCTAAAATTAAGATATAGTTATTATGTAACTGAAAATTAGGGTGTTAAGTTTTGAAAGTATAAATAAAATATGTTTATGAATAAAGTGTTCCAAACCTGCGCTTCCCATCGTGTTACTTAAGTGTTCTAAAAAAAATGGTGCAGTGACGAATCGATCACATAATAATTTCAACGAAAACCGTAATTCTCCTCGTCCCAATCTGATGCCCGAAGGAAATCAGTAGCAGTCTGCAGCGGCAAAAAAAAGTAAAAGCAAAGGAAAAAGATGATGGAAGATAGCAAAAGAAAAATCGTCAAGTTGCGCGGTCGCTGCGCGGTCTCGTCGATAATTCAAGTTAGCCCGCGTGAGAGAAAGCTACGTATAGCCACAACTTCCCCACGTGCGGTTCCGGTGCTCCCGCAGCTCACCAGAAGAAATACACACATGCAGGAATATAGATATATATGTGTGTGTGTGTGTGTATGTGCACAGGCTAGGATAGTATAACGTTCTCTGCGCGCTGCCAAAGTTATAAACCGGCGGCTCGCCTGCGCCTGGCATTTACGCCCAGCGATATAAATCATCGGACTGCTCGCGCGCTCGGCACTGACCATCCGCTATCATCCCCCCGTACTCTCCCACTCTCTCTCTCTCTCTATATATATATATATATATATATGTGTGTGTGTGTGCAGTGGGTGCGTGTGTGTATAGCTTCTTCTCTCTCTTGTTTTTACACCCGCACGTGTACGAAGAGCCTTGGCACACTCGTATTAGCTCCGCCGCCCGCAAGGATTTTCGGGGTTAGCTCATATACCGTAGCTAACTCCCTTTTTATGGGGCCTCGTTATTGGGAGGCAGCGTTTGCTTGCTATAGACGCCCGTCCGTTTGTTTGGATTAAATAGGAATTAAGAATATTGATGGGGAATTATAGAATGCTGTTATATTTGGCACTAAGTCTCGGATCGATTTTGATTGCTTTCCAATTTTTAACAACCTCAGTAATTATATATATGCATCTAAGAATTTAATATACAAACGTCATTTAAGAGCTTATTAATTAATGTGCCTCTCAGCGAAAGCTTCTTGTGCATGTATAATTACATGAACAGAGAGAGAGAGAGAGAGAGTGTGTGAGCCTCGAATACGAAAAAATTAACTCTTATCTATAGGCGCACAATGCGTGGGCTGCTGAGCAGCGAAAAAAAAAAGAGAATACGACCCACCCCGCGAGCAGAGCGCGCATGTAAAGAAGAAGATTAACATCATAAAAAATTCCGCGAGTTCGCTTGAGCGCACCCTACTCGAATTAATGCTGACACTCGTGACTTGATTTGCCCTGTGAACTCCGCCTCACTCTCTCTCTCCCTCTCTTTCTCTACGCCGCACACACTTGCAGCTTATACCTTACCGAGATACTAACATCGCCACCGTTCAGGGTAGTGAGAGAGATGTTCGATTTCGAGACGACAACGAGGCTCGCTCTTAATTATTCGCATTTTTTAAAAAACGCTGATATCTTCCCTCGCTCTCTCCGCTGTGCTTCTTCATTCCGTATAAGTATTTCATATATGCATCGTGCACCCGCACACTTCATGGATGAAGCGACGGATAAAATATAGATGCGAAGAATAAGCGCGTTGAATTAGGAGAGATATTAGAAATGGATTGATAACATGTTTTGAGGAAACGCAATGGAATCGGCAACACCGCTACGGTTGGAACCGTAAAAATTAGTTGCTTAAAAATTGGTTAGTCTACTGTAAAATTCATTGAATTTTAAATAATAAACAATTTTGTAAGTAAAACAGATTTAAGAGACAAGGAATCCACACAGAGCGACGAAAATGCAAAAGGCATAAGTGCGCAGTAAAATGTTCAAAAAGGCTCGTAAAGCTTTTCAACCAAACGAATTTAAGAAAGACCTAATATCATTAATGAAGTGAATATCAATGAAGCTTAGCTAGAAAATATGTTTGCTACAAACGATAATCTGTCAAAAATTTTACAAAAAATTAAAGGCAATTTACCGCCGTGTTATAAAATTTAAAGATAAAACTAAATACAAGATTACAGAAAATATCTGAACAAATGTAGTCATTTAACTTACGCGGTTGTTGCCTATTAATAATAAGTTGTGGCGTCGAATCAGGAATGTTTACAATCTGGTTTTCCGCGTTTTCTGATTCGCGTGATTTTCAGTTACTTAGTCCGATTCAATGTCACTATCACAACTCTCGTTGCTCTCATCGCCGCTGCTATCATCAAATCCGCGCCAGATCTTTAACTTACTGACATGTGCCGTAGTTATATCGTTACTTGTGGCCTTCTTTCTTAAGTTCTGTACCCGGTAAATATCTGTGGGCAAAACATCGGTTATCACAAGTGGACCCTTCTAGCGAGACTGCAATTTGGTGGATTCCCCAATCGCAACCATTCGTACTAAACTCTTCTTTATACCTTGGAATATAACCGTACAACATTTCGAAAAGGGTTTTCCCGGTCGTCTTACACACAGAGCTATTTAAGACGTGTTCGAGCTGAGGTAACCCTTTATCCCAGTGGCGACCCTCTTCGACGGTTAGATTCGCTTGTAGAGCAGGCAATATTGTCTGATTCAGCCTTTCGACATGGCCATTAGTATGGGCATGTTGGCTTCACTTTAAGACGTGTCTGATTCGGTGCAACTCCTAAAAGGTTTAGAATACCCCTTTTTGATTCGAAGGTTTCCCTCTATTAAAGATTATATAGGCAAGCGCACCAAATCGCTCTACAAAATTTTCTAACTTTTTAACAATTGTTTTTTCTTTTTACTTCGCGAACCGCATTTAATTGGGCGAATTTCATTAGATTGCAGATAATCGCAAGGATGTATTTATTTCGTTGAGCTGAGATTACGAATGGACCGAGTTAATCAGCACGTACCGTTTCAAAAGGTCTGCTACCCGGTGGAATGGGGCGTGGTTCACCGGCTTCCTTCCCAACTTTATCCAACTATTCTATATTTTATGAAAAAATCGATAACGATCATATTAGTGAAAACAAAACAGATGCCGAAATTCCAAAACATTTCAAAGGATTATTTTTTTCTACAGAAGAAATGAGGCAATCCTTTTTAGCTTGGACGGAAACAGTATTTAGTGATGGAACTTAATTACAATCTATTAAAACGAAATTTAATTACTATTATTTTGGCAATCCAAGACTCTAATGGCATGATACATATTAGTCAACGAAGAAGCTAAAGCTTTGAAAAGCTTGATGAGTTATTTTGTAAGTCAAAATGAAGAAGCTTCTGCAAAAGTAAAATGTTTTATGATGGATAAGGATCTCACATTCATTAAATAACAGTATTTCAAATTTTCTATCAACTGTGAAGATATCAACGACAGAAAGAGATGCATCATTAGAGATGCTGAATAAACTTACAAAAGTTATTTTAAAGAAGAATATGATAAACTTTATAAAAAGTTTTGCAAGTCTGCTCCATGCACTGTTATTGACTAGTTCAATAAGAATTGGCACTTTACAAGGAACGAGTAGACTAGAATTTTAGTTTGCAAAAATAATTTTGGAAACCATACAAATAATCCAATCGAAACTACAAATGCCCGATTGAAGAATGAAATTAAATTACATAGTAGCTTAATGAATTTCTTACATAGATTCTTCAGATATTCTATTTCTCAGAAATAATAATTAAAATTTAATGAAACTTTTTTTCAGAACAGGGATTAATATGAACATTAATTAGTTAAATTTGAAATTCATTATTATTATACTATAAAAATACTATCTGTATAGTTATAGTATTTTTGTACATCTTACGATTGTTAGTTTTTTAGCTAATTAAAATAATAAAGAAAGATATCATTTGCTTTTTTGATTTTTTGATTTTTTGAATCGTTTCTCACGTGCGCAAACGTTCATATGCTTGTAAAATCGCTTTATCGCACTAGTATCAAAATGCACTATATTTAAATTTATTGAAGAATTATTGGGTTATTTCAATAAATATACAATGAACTGGAATTACATAATGTTTACATCATTATTTACTGTGACGTGCTGACAAAGTTTTTTCCAAAATCTAATCTCTATCTTCATACCTATACTTCGAAAACTACAAAAATCGATAAGGTAGGATCTTTTCGACTCTAGTGGATTCCCTTATATTTCAATGTACTTTTAAATGTATTAAATTATCTCATAAACGCTATAATCGAAAACCAATTTTAATATTTCAAATATTTTTTCATTATTTTAGTTAAAGCTGTTTCATGTCAAAGATGACATAAGCCGATAATGTTGTAAGTAATTTAAATATCTACATGTTATAAACATAGTATATCAAGGTCACCGAATGTATTTCCACGATCAATAATATATAAGTATTAAAAATGTAATGAATCCATTCCATTCAATATTAAGCCACATGTGAAGGATAACGATGGGGCCTACATAAAAAGCATAATAAAAAAAACTTGAATAAAAATGAAGATTGTGTCACCAAATTGGAGAGAGAGAGAACTTGCATTTGTATTTTTTAATACGAGGAAGTATTTATAATATGTATTTATAATACGAGAAATTTATCATATATTTTATTGAATCAACCGAAACGATTGCTAATAATGAAAATATCTAAATATGTATTTAATAGTTATCGCTTCTCATGCAATGTGGACCCTGGATTTCCGTACTTTGATAAATTTAAAAGGGTATTTAACAATTTGCAAGAAGCTGGACTCTATCACCATTTGTAGTCTATCATTGCACCTAATACACATAAATTCGATCCTAAAATATTTGATAACCCAGATTTCGGTGCAATTATCGTCAATAATTCCAATACTCTTGATATTTTCAGTACCATTTTAATCATTGGATACTGTTATTCTTTTTAAACGTTTTTGTTATTAAAAGAAATAAATGGTGTTAACTCTGAATAAGTAGTTGGAATATTTAAGCCTCTAGAAAACTGCAAATGGCATGGTTACAAACACTATAACCACATTGCACATCTTATCCTATATAATAGACATTACGAGTACTAAGAAAAAAGCCGTTGCTAACTGCTTTAGAAGTTTGATTTAAGGAGTTTCAACTTTTTTCAATATTGTATTTCATTGGTATAACAGAATAAATAAATCAACTTAATAATTGTACAAACAAACAATTTGTACAATTTCACCTCAAAATTCTAATAAGATCTAATACAAGTGTTACTGAGAATAGTATACAAAATTTAAAAAAAAAATTTTAAATTGTGAATGTTATAGCATAATTACCTTAATAAGATACAATCGACTTAACTAATCAGTTCTAAAAAAATTGTTTGTGAAATATAAGCAAATATAAAAGATTTCGCACATGGCACAAACCTACACACTCACATAATACGTTATTAACAAGCAAAAATTGTTTTAACGCATTTATTATATATTTGATCTACAGTTCTCAGAGGGTTTATCGAATAATCAAAGAAACCGCTGCGGTAAGTAAACCTCAGAAATATTAATCGAAGTGATTCGAATGAAAAAAATAGATATATACCAAATTGCATGAGTACTGTTTAAAATCACGATCCTTTACACATACTCCATTAAAATAGAGATTGCAAAAGAAGATTAGGAATATTGACCGTAAAGAAGGTGAGCGCGGAGAGAATAAGAGAGTTGAAAATCAAGGAAAAAAAAAAGAATTGAAAGAACAACTAAAAAACGCAAAGAAGAGAAAAGCGATGAGAGGGTTTGGGTAGAAATGAAACACAGAGTGAGAGAGAGAGAGGGGGAAAAAAGAAGAAAAGGGCGAAAGGGGGAGGAACATCCGCTAATTGGATAATTACGGAGTGCACCGCGTTTGTTTTATAATTGGACAAAACGAGCGAACGACGGAGCTGCAGAGACGCGCGCGCGGGGGCATAGGCGGGACTCTCTCTCTCTCTCTCTCTCTCTCACTCTAGCTCGCTCGTTTGCTCGACAACGTGCCAAACAACGAAACGACTAGAGTCACGCCGCTACGTGACAAACTACCCCCGCGGCTAATCCACGCGCGAGCGATGTCCCCGAACTCCCCCCCAACCCCCCCTCCCCCATCCTACTGCCTATATATCCTCCATGATTTTTCAATCCGACATTCGCTCTCTTTCTCTCTCGCTTTTCTTTTTTCCCAGTGTGCAACCAGCATTATAATCCGTCCCCTCTACCTTTCATTATTTCTGCCACCAATTCGTATTATTTAATGTTATTTTTTGTCGCGTATTATAAGACATCGTTTCGATAAGCACATGTACCTACGTATATATGTACAGATTGTTAACTTTATCTCGAGTAATGAAATGATGATACCATGATTTATAAAGAATTTTTAAGAGTTTCATTACACGGGAGAGCGGGTTAAAGTGAGCTTTTCTAATTGTTTTCTAGGAAATATAGCATGGATGTAAAAAAGTGGCTAATTCAATAAATTTTTGCAGTAGAATGATAATGATCATGAAACATATATATATTCAAGTGTAAAAATATGTCGATTCCTCAAAACAAAAGAAACTTTCTTAATACTGCGCATGAATGTATAATGTTTTATGAATTTGCATATCCCATAGAAATATTATACTCATGCATAAAAAGTGAAAAAATTGACCCAAAAAATATTAATCAAATTATGCTTTCGGAATAAAACGAGCGAGACAGAGTGGAGTAATTCCGCATAGGTAAAACAAATGAAAACAGGGGTAAATGTTGTTGTTACTGTACCTGTGTCAGTTACAGACGCAGCAAATGAATGTTCAGGTTTTTGCGGTAAGTAGACAATTCAGTAACTAACACTTTTATTTATAATTCCTAATTTAAACCATCTTAATTATAAGCCCTCTTGTTAATTAATGGGCATAGTAACTAATACACTTACCCTACGTAGTTCTAACCATGTTTATCAACTTCTAGCGACCTCGATTATAAATCTCATTTGAACAATGAATTATTACTAGGGAATATTTTATATATGTATTTAATACTGAGATAAAAATAATTTGTCATTTAAAAGTTTAACAAAAATTGACACTTTGTTCGATTCAGCTTACCATATACATGCAATAGCAAGGTATTCATTATAAAAAAGATTACTTTAAATAAATTTTTATTAAAAAGAAAAAATGATATGTAACTGACAGTATTCTGGTGGTCACTTTACACCGGACTCTTCAATGCATTTGCATATGACTTAAAAAAAAGTTCAAAGCTCCAACAATAATATTATAGGATTAACGAAGCCAAACGGCCGGCTCTAAGTAAAATTATTTCGAATGATATTAATTTTTTAAATTTTTATTTGTTAATATTTGAGCAGCTAGTAAATATGGAATATCAAAATCTATCCCATTTCAAGTTTCCTTACAATGAACAATAATCTCGACAATAATCCAGAAACACGTATACAAATCAACGTTTTATCTAAAAAGTATTAGTGAATACAAATAAAGGATGTAAGGTGATGGGTAAATATACATATATATATAGGCTACGCTTTCGCCCGCGAATTACAACAAAGACATCAAAAAGTACACGTATATAGGTACAAGGCTTTCCCGCAGAAAAGAATCGCGTGAAAAGACTATACACTAGCGCGGCGGTAGCAGCAGCAGCAGGGACAAAACAATAAATCGCCGCGGAGATAAAGTGGCCGTGTATATATACGGGGCGCTCGCGCGTGCAGAAGAGGTCACGTATCAGAAATTCAGAACTCGTGCCTAAGAACCCTTTCGAGTCGTTTCAACTCTCTCTCTCTCTCTTTCTCTTTCTCTCATCCCATTCTCTTTCTTTTCATTTTACGCCTATACACTTATTTCCTTCGTAATTATTGCTCTTTCACTGCTATTGATTCAAGTACATTTATATAAGAAGATCCGTTTTTATACAGTAAATCAGGAAATACATGAAATGCGAATTGAAATTTTGAACCTCGATTAATAAGCAAGCAAAAAATGTGTTAAAAGTAAAAGGTAAATCCCAAAGTTTCATCACCCAATAATTTTTCAATTACATCAATTGTCACCAGGTCTTAGACCATTTCTCATTACATAAGATAAAGATATTTCGACCCTTTGCGCGCCACTCAATCTTCGAAGCCTTTGTCAATCCTGTGATAACAACCAAAGCAAGTCTAATCACGGATGCTACTAGCTCTGTACTCCACTGCACATACATCCGATAAGACACGGGCGCACGTCTCAGCTCAGCTCAATCGAGTTTTAGCTTCTCGTTCCACGTCTCCGTAGCGCAGTGCTCGGATCGTGCGCGCGTCGCCGTACTCCAAAAACGGGAAAAACAATTCGAGGGTGATTAACGCAGCAGCATCGGCAAGGCCTCGCCCCCGGGGGCAGCTCAGCCGACTGCGCGCCGGCGAAAAACAATGCGGCTCGCCCGTTTACATATACATATACATATAAAAACCTCTTGGCAGCATTCATCGCTTCTGTGGCGCGAGCGCGAGCGTGCGTTTTTATAATTCGAGCCTCGTTTGCTGTCTCCCTCTCCTTTCTCTCCTACGTCTCGGCCCCTTTATTGTACCGTATATAGCTTGTACGACTCTGTTCCGCTCTCTCGATTTCGCGAGCGCGCACTGCGATCGCGTGGAAGTAGTATACCTATACCGCAGCGGTTTATTTGCCGAATGTATATATGTGACATTCGCGGCCGCCCATCGATAAAAATGTCAAAAGCCGACGCGTGCCATGGGCGTTCTGCTCCCATTGTGGACGTCTAGTACGTGCAGCTTCTATATATATATATACAAGGGGGTACCCCCCTTATGCTGGCAAGGCTCGTCCACCCCCATGTTTTGATATTCCATTTTTCTCTCTAAAATTACGACGTTTTTTATCAATAATTGTTGGTAATTAGCTCGAACCTATCAGAAACGTTATCAATATTTATTTATGATCTCAATTTGTAATTTGTTTTATGAATTAATCGAAATATTAACTTAAACTTTCTCCCCATTCAAAAAAGTAGTACATTATTGCGTTATGCTTTATAGCAAATCAAGTTTTGTGCGTGATTCGTGCTTGTCGATATTATCCAAGGTGATGACCGACAGACAGTGCAATGTTCAATACTCCTATTATATAATAAAGTATAATTGACGGTCAAGTGAAGTTTTATCTTTTAAATTAACCAGAAGCTGTATCTGCCGTGCCATTTTTCGCTGGATGATATACGATGTAAAACACATTTATATTTTTATACTCTACTAACAAGGAGAGTCCACACCCTCCGGGTCACGGATTTTGCTGAAACTTAACAGGGACGTTCTTTTATTTGGCAAAAAATATGAGATACGCGTCATGGCGTTAGTCCAATGGGTCCTATAGAGGCCGAGTTGAGACCCATTTAATTAAAAATATAGGTAATAAGCTTTCATTTGGAGCCTCGGCCACCGGGCCCGGCACGGACGTTGTCCATAAGTTTTTTTTCTATCCTATTCTTTATTATTTTATTAAAATAAAACATTTTTGAAAATAATTTTTTTCTGTTCATTTCTATCGCTTCCTAAATTAACCCATGAAAACAAGATTTTACTTGCTTTGATAGTAAATACCCTTTAATTTTACACTATAACTTATAATAACTTTTATATTTTTGGAAAGCTGAGATATCAATCTATTAAAATCTAGTTTTTCAGTAATGGCTTGGACCGCTATCTATTCAAAAATCTTTCACTTCCTATCTGTCCGAGAGCCTGTCTCATAAGGGCTGAAGTTGAATACCCATAAATACCTCAACTTTAATTTACAATATTTTTAATTTTTAAACTTAATTATAGTTTATTATTTACAGTTTATAATTACTGTACATAAGTCCCACTTCTTAGAAACGTTATTCAAAATAATTTATAAACTATAAATTTTAATATTTTTGCAAAATTCGAAAATCAATGTTTCTATTACGATCAATAGAAGAACATATAATTTATTTTTTATCCAAAATGACTATATTTTAACGTTAATATAAATGTCAATAGATTAGTTCTTCACAAACATTACTATCTCTGTGTATTTTCCGTATTATTTATTAGGTGCAACTTCTACTAAAGAATTTAATTATACTTATTACTTACTTACACTTTAAGCCTAAATATTACTTACACTTTAAGCCTAAAAGTGTGAAAATGGAAAGTATAAAAATTCATGAATGATTAAAATGTACATTTTTCACTTTGAAAAATGTAACATTGTTTGCCTTTTCTTTAAAAGATTGAATTAATAAATTTACACTTTTGTGGGTCTTTTCGAACGATTAAATTTATCAATCCAAAATTTACGGATGTTTATCAGTTCGCGGGTTGCAAGACCATTGCTTACTGTTTACCCTTTCGATTTTAAAACACGTAAGTATGTGGGCAACTTTTCAAACATAACTAGACATAAATATAAATATAGTATTATCTTTTAATGAGAATGTACATGTTACAAGTATATGTACATAATACCTACTATATACATATCCTCTATGATCTATCACTTGTCCATTCAAATAGGTATGGAATAATAGCCTGGGGAGAGGAGTATATGATAATTTTTTAACCATAATACAAATAATCCAAAACAAAAATCACCCTATTTACGTTAAAATTTTCTATAAAACTTTATTTTTAATATATATTATGTTCTTATTAAGTTAACCCTTCATCTTATATCGACAAAAAAGGGGTTAAAAACATATATATGTATACATATATAACTGTATACAGTTATATCAACGAATATAGTAATAAGCGTCTATATTCGTTGGTTATATTGAATTTATAATAGAATATTCTTTGATGCATATGGAAAATTGTATAAAATTTAGACTTAAATCCAGTTCAATATAAAAATT
The DNA here is from genome assembly GCA_900490025.1 of Megastigmus dorsalis. Taxonomy (NCBI): domain Eukaryota; kingdom Metazoa; phylum Arthropoda; class Insecta; order Hymenoptera; family Megastigmidae; genus Megastigmus; species Megastigmus dorsalis. Next base: position 8,724 of record UELU01146852.1, on the reverse strand, counting down.
ACTATAAGAATATCATGAAAACTTTTTTTTCTCACCAATACAAAACTTCGTCTCTGAGGAAGCAAAAAATATTGTTAAAACTAAGACAGTACATTTAGTTTGGATATTATCAATTATGATATTATGTATTACTGAAAAAAAGTTTCACAATTTAATGTATTAATTATCATATGCAGAAATTATGATCGAAATTGCAACTATTCAGTATAATAATCCTAAAAATTAAAAACAGAATTCCGAGATTTGATCAAATTACATATATATTTTTAAACCACCTACTTTTGATATTAAACATTCCGAAAATAGTAAACGATATAATATTTTAAGATGATAAAGATAAATTATATCTGTAAATAATAATCTCAATTACCGAGTGATCAGTATAATAATACTACGAAATTATCAAAAAGAAAATTAATTTTTTTTAAATAATTTAAAGAATATAGTAATATTTCTGCAGCAATTATTTGTTCACGCATGAAAAATGACGTATAATTAAGTGTTTAGTGCAACTATAAAACTATACTTTGACGTAATTCTAGGAAAAAGAGTAGAATAAATATAAGTTAACTTTTTAATTTTGAAGAACATTTTATTATATGGCACTAGGCCACCGCTTTTCAAGTATTTATCTAAATGTTGTACGTGGATATCAAACACATTCTTAGATATCCAGGTTTGAAAAATCATCGAATCACATGATCTTTAATAAGAAATAGGTGGAGTGGAAAAATAGAATTAGAAATTTTTAGATAATGAGATCGATAGAGCAAGTTTACGTCTTCAACGACATACTTTATGTGAAAGCACAAGATTGCTCGTTTAAGGACGTTCTCCTAGCTCATGCGATCAAAAACTTATTAAAATTACTGTGCACCACACATATTATTCGCGCACGACGTATGTTTGTTGCGCACCGTTTCATGTCTACCAATGAAAAAAGTTTTTCTCTATTTTATAAGTCTATCAATTACACACCATAAAATATTAAAGTGTAAATAAATAATTTACAAATCATAAAAATGACAAAAAAAAAATTCGACAGACTACATTACAATAAGTATATACTTATTACTTATAAAAGCATATTTTTAATTCTGATTAACCTTTTGCCCATTTATTTCTTTTTGAGTCTGGTATTACTGTTTTTTTTTAAGAATCCTAGAGGAAATTAACTTTGCAGTTAATTAAAATTAGTCTTTAACCTATAGTAAGTGTGGTATATATGTATATATATATATACAAAATTAGTTTTTATGCAAAGTTTTAAAAATGAGGAATAACCGATTGCCGGAGAATATCCTTAACAACAGAATTTTCAATGACAATCAATATTTCGTATAAATATATTTTATTTATTACATCTTTTATTTTTTTTTTCTTTCCCTTAGGAAATTCACGGCACGCATATTACAACGATTTTCATTAATTGTGCATCATTCAATTCATTTACAAATAATTTGTATTACTAACAGTACTTATCATTTTAGATTGGATTCCTGTACACACAGATAAGAGAAGTTAAAGACATTCATGCTTCAATGTACGCGATGATCATTAAAAATGATTGAACATGATTTAATCGCAAATTATTTAAATGTATAATAGAATATTGTGTTCTACATTGTTCATATGTACTTTAAATTGAAAATGGAATAATACATATTTTCATATATCTATCTATTTCATCTCGCTTATGTTTTTCAAATTTTTACAAATTATACGCCGTTTAAAAATAAAAAACTCACATCCTATCCTCTTAATTTTTTACAGCATTCTCGCTTTCGTCGTCATATACAATATCATTAAAAAACTAAGTTGAAAGAATTATTTAGATTGCATACCCTAAAAGGGAATTATGCATTAGTCAAAGTAATATACTAATTTCAAATTTGTAACTATGCATAATAATACATAAACTAATATTAGAATCCATTTTCATAATTTGCTAGTCTGTAAAATTCATAGTCATATATAAAACTATAATTACAATGATTAATATGTTACAAAAACAGCGAATGTCAATTTCCTTCAACGCATATATAAAAAGCGACCAATTAGATGTCGCTATAATTATGTTTATAAAATAGGTGTCGTAATGTTTAGTTATATTTTATAATTTGAGATGTATTTATCGATTCTGCCAATTATTGCCACCTCCGCGTCTATTGTATCCATGCTGCTGTTGTGACTGAAAAATAAATTTCTTACTTTATAAAATTTTTTTCAAATGACGCTAGATTAACTTCGACTAATACTGTATAGTATGATTGATAAAGTTACAACCATTCAAATTTTCGTAGATTTATTTTAATTTTTCGAAAAAATTAAGAATATGTACTTAGTAACTTTAAAATAAACAATACACTTTATATAATATACATAATTAAAAAGTAATGCTGATAATTAATTATAAAAATTTAAAAGTCACGTTTATATATTAAATGCATTTTCTATTCTTTATAGAACTTAAGTGTAAACAAAAAAATTCATTAATTTGATAAATAAATTTGAAAACTATTATGTGCTTACTTGTTGGTTAAAATTTCTGCCTTGTTGTTGCTGTTGGTATGGCCGTACTATGCGGGGCAGGTGCTGCTGCTGTGAGTAGCCACGTTGCTGCGATTGATGAGACTGTTGCTGTGACTCGTAGTTATTTGATGTATAACCACCTGCCCACGGTCCAGGTGGCGGTGCACTTAATAGTGCCGGCCGAGACTGATTGAACTGGTATGTCGATTGACTTTTTGAATGACGATCTGTCGAATATCCACCGCCACGACCTTTGTAACAATTAAAAATGATAATAGAAGTAAAGAAAATGTAATCATAATTAGAGATTCATGCAGTATACAATTGCGTATAAATTTTAGGAAACCGGTAAATTTGTCGCTTACGAGTAAATTAATTAAAAATGTACGTTGTCATCTGCTAGATTTTACATTGTGCATGAATATTTGATTCATATATAAGAATGAATATAGAAAATATACCTCGATTAGACTGCTGCAATGATGTTGGTGGAGGAACATGACCATATATGCCTGGTTGTCGGTTATTGACATGATGTCTGAAAATATTAATTATTTAAACAATATGTAAAATAATTTCAAAAAGTGTTTGAATCAATCATTTTTTCAATTTAATAAAATTGAAGTAAACAGTCTACAAAATAGGAAACATTTGTAGCAAATCAACGATTCATTTCAAAATAAAAAGATAAACTTTAATCGGATTTTCTTCAAAACTGCAATAAAATATTTACCCTAGCATTCGATGGCCTGCATCACCTAATGATCCTACTTTGTTGGAAGGAACGAAACCAGTTTGTGGTTTCCATTGGTTGTTTCCACGATTCATTTGATCAAAGTCTTGCGGTTTTAAGACTCGAGGTGGTTCCTCAGCTCCTTTTAATCTTTTAGCAGGGAACATGTAATCGTCTGTGTACTTTGGGTCTCTAAATCGTAAACTGTAAATTCAAAATCTTAGTATGATATTGGTAGTATATCTTAGATAATAATAATACTAATAATAATAATAATTAATATTCTTTTACATAAGGCTTTTGTCAAAATAATCATACATCACAAAAAAGCTTAGATGTGCAAAAAGCCAATTTGTTTTCATCAATTTTCGAAAAAAAATATGACTCACCAAACAACTTTATTATTCCTAACAGGCAGTGTGTTAATAGGCGAGGGAAGTGTGGCTCCTTCACCAACACAATCTTCAGCTAATAAAACAGTTCCTCGCATACCATCTATAGATACTTCGACTTCCGAATCGCCAATTTTATTTATATACAACCCTTTTAGAAAATCAAAACTACTATTATCTGGTCCAACATAGAGTCGATCATCTCCTCGAACATTACGTTTTCCTACACAAACAAAACATTGTTATATCTTATAGTTTTAAATTTGGAATAATATTAAACACTTTAATACTCACGTTCTGCATCTGTAAGTAAACCGTAATACGGTTCCAATGCTTTAAAAAGTCTATCCTCATCAACGAAAGGTAGTAAAGCTACTCCTTGCCACGCAAATTTTTTTCCATTTAGATCAATTTTGAAATCTTCCGGATAAAAATCAATGATGGTTGATCTCTAAAAATCATTAATTTATATATTATTACAATTCTTATAATTAGAATAATATAATTTTAATAAAATATTTATTAGCTAACTTACAGCATCTTTCATCAATTTTCCCCATGGAGCTGGAACGTGCTTAGAACTAGCCGCCGGAAATACACCCATTAGCTGCTCCAGGGGTCGGAACTAAGGTATTAAAAAAGTGACATTGTAGTAAGTATTTTCTGTCAAGTAATCTAGTGATTCATAAAATTAGTCATTTAAATTTTGAGAAAAAAAGTGGAAAATATTAATTCTTACCGGTACAGTTCCTTTTTCAAACTCCGTTGAAAGACCACCTATGTTAATAAAGTCACTCGCAAATGGAGCGTAATGATATGGAAAATACCATTTCCACGAAGCACAGCCTTGATAATAATATCGTAGAACCCAACATAAACCTCGTACGTACTGAAGTGCTACGTTATTTCTAAAATGAATAAAAGTATGTAGACAATAAAATCTAAAAAACGAATAGTTTATGAAAATTTTTATTTACCTAAATGCTAAATTCTCTGGCAAAACGTCAAATTTAGATTCGTAATAGCGGTCTTTAAAACCGTCTTCCCAAAGTCTGACTTCATCGTGAGCCTGGTCATCTTCTTCAGTATCAACTTCTTCGTGCTTCCTCTTTGAACCTTGACTTCCTGAACTTTCGCCCTAAATGTTAATTAATGAAACTATCAGTATAAAAGTAGTATTTATTAAACATATTTTTTATTCAGCAAACTTTCTTTTCCTTTGACTCAATTTTAGGTGACTTCAAAACAATATTTTAATTTCATTAAGTTCTTACATATATAAAGTGCGTTAGTAATAGTATCAGGTCATTTAGTCTGTATTATACTAAATACTAGTAATACTGCAGAAAGTATAAAATCTTATGTATATGATTATTTTTAGTATATGCTGCAGAGAAACAGTAGATTTACATGTACAATTTTATAAAATTTTATAAAAAAAAAACCCTGCTGTGGATGAGATGTATTAAAATTTTTTTTTTTAGAAATATTCAAATTCTTATTATTTTATCTAAAAACTCTATTTTTATTGCAATAAGTACTAAAAAGAACTAATCGATTATATACTGTTCTTCTTGCATAATCTTCTATAGTATTGATTATAGTGAATACTTCAGTTTCTCTAGTATACTTTTCTCATTTGTTATCCATAACCAATACCTATATGTTTAATCATATTAAAAAATCAACATAAATACCTCAGGTACAATCATTCTGTTAAGTGCAAGACTAGCATTTGTGCCCTGCAGTGCTCGATTAACAGCATTAGTATTGTAGTTTCTTCCCTGCATACGCATTTGGTAAGCTTCATAACGAGCATTCTGTACAGGTTTAACTTCTTTTCCTAAAGGCTGTTGAAGACATGTTGATGAGTATATTGAATTATAAAAATATTTTAAAAGAATAATATTCTTAACTTGTGGAAATTTTAATTTGATGAAAGTACTTACATTTGGTGCAAATTGGCCAACCGGTGTCCAGTTTGGTTTATAGTTATTAATTACTTCGTTTCTTCTTTTCTTATTCTTTTCGCGAGCTTTAAATGATAATTCATTCTGTTGACGTTTTTTAAAAATCTCATCCTCAACATTGCCAAGATCAGATAAAATCAACTGAACTCTGTCCAAATTTACATCACCACTATTGGTTAAAAAACCCTATAATGCATAATATAGTTATTAGATTGTAAAATCACATTTAAGGTAGGACATTTATGCTAGAATTACTTTTATACTTACACCAGTTTTATAAACAGTCTTTTTGTATAAATTGACAAGTCTGTCAATAGCATTTTCCCGGATTTCTAAAGAGGGTAAGTGAGGTAAAAAATCATTTCCAACAAAAAAGCACATGAATACCCAATCATCAATAGCCCTTTCAAACTCATACTTAAAAGGTAAATTAGGCATTTGTAACTCTCGTTCTAAGTATTCACGGAGAACATTTAAGCGAACAAAAATAAACTGGCATTCTGCTCCAAACGCTTTTTCTTCCTCTTTCTGATTCGGTTCAGTACCAAGGCAATCTTGCATTTCATGGCCTAATTGACCACAAATATCACAGGGCCTTGGTTTATTTGGTTTGAATTCTTCACGAATAATAGTAAAATTTGGTTCATGTGTAGCTAATCCTAACATTATTAAATCTGCATCAGCTCCACATAGAACATGATGAGTGTTCGGATCATGATCAGGTTGAGCTGTAAATAAAGTATTAATTTTAATTCTCATTCTTTAACTTTTGTACTTAGTACAAATATTAATATATATACCTCTTTGACGTCGAACATAGTCCATAATTTTGTGTTCTCCTTCTCCAGGAACATTAGCATCGCTAAGTATTACTTTAATATTTTTCCAACCAGGGTCATTGTTTAGTCTATCGTGTATGTAATAATGTAAGCAAGCTGATAATCTTGCCATAAAAGGTGTACCCTAAAAAATTGTAATATAAAATTAGACATTGTTTTCAAAAAATATATTTTTATTGATTACACTTACAGGTGTGATGCAATTACTATCAAAATGCTCTTCTTTTGGCTTTTCTGGTGGCAGATAAACACCTTTTAAAGCTAACTCTGAACGAATCCTAGCAATTTCCGTTAGTTTTTCACTTGTCTCTTTAGATGCTCTAAAACGTCGAGATCTTTGCTGGTTCATTTTTGCTCTGGGGGCCTGCATAAACATACATTATTAAATATCACAATTCTTGAAGATCATCAATTTCAGTACATACTTGCACATTTGTCAAAAGCATACCAAACTACAAATTTGATTTTTATTTCCAAAAATTAAGATATTTTCATATGATTTACTTACAACACCATCAATAGCCATGTACAATAATTTTCTTGGCCTCACAATGCGAAACAATCTATCAATGCATTCAAAAATAGCTTCCATCATTTCATCTTCATCTTTTGGAGCAGGCCTGAATGAATTACATAAATCAGTTTTATTTAAATATTTACTAAAAATGAACTGGTAGTTAAGTACTTGCTTCTATAAATATTCATGCAACTTACTTATCCTCAGGATGTGTACAAGGATGTATAATGCCATTCATATCCAAATACAAATTATCGAATTCCACTCCATTTGGATTAGGTTCTAAAGTATTAACTGGAACTTGAACTCCATCAACGGAAACTGGCTAAAATTTAATAAAATGTAATAGTAATTATAATAGTTTCTCTTCCAACAATTCAATTAAAATTTATCTCCATGTAAGTAACAAACATTTTCTTCATTCACATACCTTATTTTCTATACAGTCAATGATTACTGATGGATATTTTCGGCTCAGCCAACGGAAGAATGCTGGTACTCCCATGATTTTCTATTTATATTGGTCTTCTACTTATACAATAATAATTTTTATAAAATAAAAGACTATTAGATAAAAACTACTTAAATTGTTCATGTAATACGACCAAAGATATACACACACACGACAACTACAACGTGATTTAACCTCAAAATGGTTATATGTTGAGTCCTGATCTATTAATGACGCATGCGCAATAGCAGTTCAACTGTTACGACCCAAACGGTCTTAACTTAAGGCTGCGACGATGATGTAGAGCGGCAACTCGTTCTCAAGTTCTCGCTCGACGTTGTAGAATAGCCTTAAGTCGGGTGGCGGGAACGTTATTCCAAATCGGCGCTAGCGCTTAATATAGCCAAGGTCCCTGGTTCGATTCTCGATGATTAATTGTTAAAGATTACCGTAGATGATAAATAAACGAACTCAATTATATTAAATACTGAATGATATTTATTCTTTCCGACTAGCTTAAAATAAACTGAGTAATTTTCTACATATTCTCGAAGATTTAAAGTAGACTGTGAGGATTCTCTTGAAGATTTGTAGTAGACTGTGTTGATTCTCTCGGAGTAGTTCCCGTGGGAAGGTAAGATGCTGATGCATGTAATCGGCCTCCTTATATACCCATAGAGCGGGTGAAAAGTACCCGAATAGAAATGGGCTCTGGCATGCCTGGTCAGATGCTCTGGTCCATAGCCAGGCAAGCCTGAACTTAACTTCCGGTAATACCACCGCCATGTAATGATTTTCAGAGCATGTCCTGCTTTGGCAGCCACAGTTATGGATTTCCAGTGGTACGCCTGAAGTTATTTGAAAAGATTTTTTAAAAGAGAAGTGATTCTTAAATTCACTTCTATGAAGCAAAGTTCGGGAAAGCTTATTTTTGCCAATACTCGGTTTTACACATGAATATATACATAATACACACGAACTGAATACTATTATACATTATCTATGATCGCTTATTAAACTTAATCTATTATTTTCAGAGTCATTTATAAACACTTACGGTTCTGTAAATGCAAAATTGCTGGAACCGATTGTCATAAAAAGAGGCATATCAATAGTGATCAATAATGCAATTGACTGGGAGGGGAATCGGTTTAAAAGAGTGAAAAGAAATGATAAAGCGCAATAATTATTTATTTTATTATATAATTATTAATTATTTATTATATAAATTTAATAGATTACTAAGTAAATGTAAATAAATATTAGTAAATGCTAATTGACCTTAAATTT
>UELU01146851.1:37744-59155 GCA_900490025.1 Megastigmus dorsalis | reverse complement strand
GGGAAGAGGTTGGCGTAATGCTGACTATTTTAAAATTCAGCATTCAAGTATCCTAATGCGACCTCCCCGGGCTCTCCTACGTCGGTCCGCAGTCAAAAGGCAAAGCTCAAGCGCGGAATAAGCCGAGCTCAGTTGCGCGCGCGCGTCTATAATATCCAAGAGAGGGAGAGGAGAGAGCGAAGTTTAACGTCCAACTAAAGGCTCTAAAGCGCGCCTTCTTTTCCAGACCCCCGGCAAAGCCACTCTAATTATCATTCCGCGGGCCATTAAGCCGTTTTTCCAGAGTACCGAGCCACCGCAACGCACACACACACACACACACACACACACATAAACGCAGAGTGCAACGGCAATGTCTCGTCAGAGAGCCAGCGTTGAAAGAGAGCCGGGCGCACATACACGTGCAAGCTTTGCCTTTCTTAACGAAGCTAATTCACGGCGGCGCGCACAGATACGTCGCGTTGGCGTTTGCCCTCTCGCCTACCTCACCCGCCCCCCCTCAACCCCATCTCTCTCTCTCTCTCTCTCCCCAGTCCTGTGACCCGTTGTCCGGAAATTTCCTCGGTTCCTTACCTCTCTACGTGTGAATTTCGAACCCCACTGTATGAGCGTCAAACTGAAAAGCTCGTCGCGGCTTCACTGTGCGCACACACACACGCACACGCTCACACACTTTGGCGTCTTTGTGAGTTTTCGATCGTTTTGCGTCATCTCCTTTGGCCAAAGTTTTTGGCTGGGATGGAGAGAGAGAGAGAGAGAGAGAGCTAAAAAAACTAAGCGGCACAGACGACGTCCTAAAAATATATATGAGACGAGAGCGTTCGTTACGGATGACGAGCCGGAAAGGGCCGTCTCTCCCGACGCGGTGCATTGAACGAGAACTGCTGGTGCTGCTGCCGCTGCCGCTGTTCCAACGCGATTCGCTTCTTTATTTATCGGCCATTTTTTGTCAACAACTCGTCCTTTGCGGATGCTGCTTCTGCTGCTGCTGCTGCTGCTACTGCTACTGCTCTTCTTTTCTTTTCCGCCGCGCTTTTTTACACGCTTCCCCCAAGCAGACTCTTAATGAGCTTTGCCTGGCAATAGAAATTATACTGATGCGTTCATTATTTAAGCTACTGCGAGCCTTTCGTGACGTTTGCTCTGGCTGCAAAACATTGCTCTATTAAGTGTTCTGCAAGTCTCGAGCACTTTATTAACAAAAATGACTCTTGCATTTTTCTTTGATCTTTTCTGAACAACAATAAAATTACTTAGAAAAACGATTTAATAAAATGCATCGCTGCAATAATTTAGTTGTAATTATTGTTAATACTTGAAGATTAGGAAATACAAATTTATCATCGCATTATTAAAATAGAATTTTTAATTTAATTGAGTATAGTGAATAGCGATTGAGAAAGAGTTATTCTGTTGGTTACGAAAATTTCATAGAAACTAGGTTTGTAATACCAATATAAAACATTGTCCAGGTTTTTCTCTGCCATCAATACTTACTGAACAATTTACAGAACATCAAATCTCAAACATTTCACTCAAGGAATTAGTTTGGCTTCGATTCACGCACACTTTTTACTCGCTTGCATGAAAACACAGAGTGGCGCAGTTAGAAAAATATTCAATTTCAGTGATTCGCAACTCTCAGCATGAGCGAGCCGCAATGAAAAAACTGCCACTAATTTACGTGTTCGCACAGCAGGAGAAAAGGAGTAAGAAGAGAAATCCAAAGAAAGAGAAGGAGGAAGAGATAGAGAAAGAGGCAAGGATTCATCGATCAAAGCAGCTCAGAGAATCTCCGGTGTATTTTTCCCTTCGCGGGGTTTTAACGGAATATAATTGACGGCCTGTGCGTTCTCGAGGATGTATATCGGGCCGCGCAAATGGAACAAGGGAGAGACAGAAGCCAAGAGAGAGAGAGAGAGAGAGAGAGAGAGAGAGAGAGAAGGATCTCCGCGCGTTACGTGAGCCGCGCACCGCCGAGCCGCGACTTTATAAAACTCTCTGCCGAGAAATATTGCGAGAAGTTCGTCGAACTCCCCCACCCGATCTGATTGATTGATTTTCAGTATTACCGGAGCGCGAGATGCTCAGCTATAGCTCCCGTCCGACAATAAAATGCGCGGCTATCTGCTTTCGTTAAGTGGTCGGAGTAAAATGGACCCGATATCAAAAACTATGGCAAGAAGAGCCTGAGAAAGTCGAGATTCGCTAAAGAATGAAAATATCGTATTATATAATTAGGAGGGAGATAAGTGCGAGATAAGGTAAGAAAGCATTGTATAGAAGCGCTAAGGTATATACGAATGTAAAAAATAGCGAAGGCTGGCTTCGAAGAAACCGCTAATTATGGGTATGAAAAGTCAACAAACCGATATAAAGACGAAATTTTCGTGGAATTGACTTACTGTGTATAAGAGGAAGAGATCATTTATTAATATATAATTTTTCGTAGCAAACACATAATTTGTTTGCTGAACAGATGGATTTCTTCTTATCATAAATTTTAAAAAGCTATACTGGCTAGTTTTACTACAGGAGAACATTATATGTTATTGGGAGATCAATGATTTCTGAGATAACGCAAAAATGACATCATTTCTATACCTTCATGTATAACGAAGACTGGCAACAGCTACAAAAAAACTCAAACAAGGACTAAAGGATTAAAAGCTTTAAATATTAGTATTTTATATAAAGTATTTTTCTGAAAACACAAACTAAATAAAGCCGAAACAATATACTCTAAGTTTTTCAAAACCCTGAAGCTTTCTATATCAAATATAAGAGCTTACAAATTTTCCTCTTTATAAGTACATCCTAGGCACTGCCGATTTTACCTCAGTAAGAACTAAAAGGGAATGAATAACGGTCAACTATCCCTAAAGTTATTCATTAATGATTCACAGTATAACACGCTTATGTCGCGCTTATGTCCCTGAACTTTGTAATGCACACAAACGTTCTGAGCGAGGCTCGTGCAGCGAACGTGTCCTAAGCGACCTATGAATCTCAAAGCTCTTTGCGATAATGCCACGCTATTGTCGTGTGACTACTAAGCGTGGACAATTTCTCGCTGTAGGCTCCGCGCGAGTTAATGTGACACGGTAACAGCGCCATTCATTACGTATCCTCGAGCTAACTCGTTCTTAGAAGCCTTTTTTCGTAATGCTGTATCTTCCCTAATGCTGATTTAATGCCCAATTATTTGCGTTAACTGTGCCATTTTTCAGAACATTTGCAAAAGTACAATGTCCGTCCATTTAAACGCGCTGCAATTATTGAAATACATGGCGCTGAATGTTATTTCTAGTGCTGCTTTTCGCCAATGAGAAAATCTACCTAAACTGACGTGTACATAAATTACACTTGTTCATGCAAAAATTAGGGTGGAGGTAAAATTTTGGTATTAAATATTTCTGGGTTGAATTGTATATGAAAAAGTTTACATTTGATCGGTTGCCGTAACGATTAACTTGTATTATCCCACTGAATGCATTGTTTTTATTTCTAACCTATAATACCCTTTGTCAATTACAAATTAGATACATTAGCCATATAATAGCGTCAGCACTTTAGTTGCACAAATTCATAGCTTGACATTGTATCAATAATTATACAAGGCAATAAAAACCAGAATGAATTACTTACACTCAAGGTGTTAAGCGCACACGCGTCGATATATATATACAGACTTCATAAATGACACGTTCCTTGACCTCGCTCAAGTGTCCATCGCGAAGAGTATTCATCCTCCTCGAGGATAAAAAAAACAGTGTATAAACGATGCGGGTTGAAAGAGGCAGATAAGCCAGAAATGGGCTATATAATGCATCATATACACCGGTCATACTCGAACGAGGCTCTTCTTCGCTTACATACACATGTACACGTATATCTACTTCAGACACACCATATTCTCATCCTCTCTCTCTCTCTCTCTCTCTCTCTCTCTCTTTCTGTACACATACGCAACAGCTCATGAACTCTGGCCTTGTGCTCGAAGGGCAAGGCCACTCTCTGCAACAGCGCCAGCAACAGCAGCAACAACATCAGTCGCTATACCAGCATCGGCAAGCAAGAGGAAGAGAGAGAGAGAGAGAGACGTGGTTGCCACTCTCTACTCTCTTTCCTTCTCCCGACAAGCAGGCATGTGGAAGCGACCCACTGCACACACGATGCTGAGAGGAGAGAGAGAGAGATGTAGCAGGTCGGGTTCGTTATAGCGCGCAGAAAAACCTGTACCAACCAGTTCTTGTCGATTTGTGGGCAAACACTGAAACGCTCCTTAGGTCGTGCGAACCTGCTGAGCAAGAGAGGAGCGAGAGCTTCTTCCTGCTGTGATGTAGCTACTTCGGAAAATGTGTATTCCCTCTCTCTCTCTCTCTCCCTCTCTCTGCAGGCCAGCAGCTCTTCTTTTTATTCGAGGCGCCGTTTCGCCCCTACCTCGATTAACCTTTCGCTTCCTCGTTACAGGAAGCTCCGACGAGCTGAAACTCTGTGTATATTGGAATGAATATGTTGCTGGATCTCGAATATCTCGATGCTACGGAGATTGCTGCTAGTAGTACTTTCTCAAATCTTAAATGCAAATTATATCTATTAAGTTGAAGAAGAAAAAGACAAATAAATAATAATCTTTCAAGCAAACGAATTTTACTATATTAAAGATATCAAAGTATGCAGATGCAGTCATCAGCCACTTGGTTGTTAGAAAAATTTATGTATTTTCTCTATTTCCTTGGTAACGTGTTATACACATCGCATACGCCAATAAATCCCAGCTCGTACAATAGCCTTTCATAAAATACAAATGGTAATCAGTTTAACATTGATGATATGAGTAGAAGGTGAAAAAAAATAGACGATTTAAATGTTTCAATAATACTTCCTAATAGGCTATATGCTACGCTAGACAGGCGCTGAAAAGAGAAGGCGAATGAATCCTTGGAGCGTGTAGAACTTATATCCGAACGTTAACGGGCCTCTCACGATCGATTCTGACGTCAACGTCTCACGGAAAATCTCACAGTCGTCACCAGCGAGAAAACCACCACCGCTAGTCGTGTAGAAGCATCGCAGGGAATCGTATATAATCCAATTTCAATTGACGCAATACATCCATAAACCGAGAGATATACACGCAACGATTCCTTTTTCCGTCCGCGCAGAATCTCCGCGGCACACACGCACACCCCGTTCGATCGTTGAATCTCGAGCTGCGGAGCACAGAGCGATTTAATTAATATCTCGTTCGCTTTAACGACCGCAGGGGTGTAGAGGAGCGGCCGCTGCTGACCAGCACCCAGTCGTTCATCTCCCGCTGCAGCACACGCACCTATACATATATATATATATATATACGTATATATCTTTGCAATCTATCTGTCCACGATCGAGGCAATAAATGATACGCAGGCGCGCGCGGCTGTATATACGTGTATCGTGGGTTCGATCGAGGCGTCTTCTTCGCAGCCCTCGAGATTTTATCTCTCATTATATCCGTCCGATTTGATTAATTCCGCTTGGGCTTCGAGTTAATTTCTCCCTCTTATTTCTCTCTCTTGCTCCTTTGTGGCAGGACAGCGCGCAGCTCGCATCATCGCGGCGTTAGATAACACCGATGGAGTTGAACGCAGCTGCGGCTACTCGCGAGCCTATATACGTGAAGCACTGTATAAACGTACGTACGCACATGTATAGCTTGAGCAGACGCATCCTTTGCGCGGAAGCTGTATACGGAGCCGAACGAGAGGGAGGGAAGCTACACTGCTCCCTTGCACACACGGATACCACGAATTAAAGTCAAATTAGCGCTGCCCGTTTGGTGGCGGCAAGAGAAGGGGATACCAGTGATGTACAATCCAATTAAACGTGCTTAGCGCGTGCGCGCGTGTGATTGTACGTATACACGCGGAGACACACGTTGCACGAGTCTATATATATACATATGTACAAAGCTACGGTGCTCGCACACGCACACGCATTCGTATATATATTATAGATGTACACAGCTTTGCATTATATCCAATTGAGCGATTATGTAACTGGCGTTGCATGAATAATTACATGGTTTCAATGCCCGATAATGGGATGTTTAATTGGTAAGCCGAACGCTGCTTGCATCTGATTCAGCGCGCTGCACCGCCTCAGTCTCGCCGCCGCCGCCGCCGCCCCTCGTTCCTGCGGCTCGTCCACTCAAGAGAAGCAACGATACGAGAGCGAGAGCGAGAGAGAGAGAGAGAGAGAGAGAGAGAGACAGTGAAAATGTGCAGCGAAATTTCGAGGCGTAATTAATTCGCGAAAGGCGTAATCCCATTGTTAATGCAGTGTCACAGACAGGAAGGGCCAATATAACGATATTCCCTGTGCGCATTAAGTCGCCGCGAGCGCGGATTCCTGCTCGTAGCGCAGATTATGTCGGCCGACACAAACACGCTTCTCTACATGTGCATGCGCGCCCTGTTTTATTCTTTATTCGTCGCTCGCACTAGTTCGCACACTTGTTCCTACCAGTCGGCTGCTGCTGCAGTTTCGGCTTTCGAGTGCCGGGGATTCTGCGGTCTTCTTTTCTTCGTGCTAATTGGAGGGTTATACGAATTGATGAATCGGTATTATTTTTATATCGGTACGATCATGTTTGAGCATTTATAAGTACTCGTTTTAGTGCGTGGGGGAGTTCCAACTAATCAAATCATTTTCATAATGCATTTTGTGGTTAATGAATGAGTTGTATACGTGACCCGAGACCTGTTTATTTAAGGATTGCAAAATTCTTTTCAATAAATCAATATATCTGCATTCGGAAAATGCTGCCGAGTGCCTTTATGTTGCAATCTTGCGCGCAGTGATATTCATTTAATAAATAGCCTCCGTTGAAATTTTTCATCATTGCGATGCTTTATTGTTCATAAAAGTAGTTATATATTTAGCGAGGATAAATAAAGCACTTTAAATTCACACTTAACATTAATTTTTGTATTTAGTACAAATTATAAATTATCTTATTCACAATAACACCCGCATATAATGATGTATGCGCTATTCATATTCTTCAAATAGAATAATTTTATAGTTTCGTTTTCTAATCCAGTACCCAAAACTATAATGCCGATTGTGGTTTAGTCAGAAAGATCTGTTTTTTAAAAATCAAGAAAAAACTCAAGCAAAGCTTAACAAGCTTGACACTATTGATTAGCTCGCAATGGATTTGCTTGATATCGCCGGTAATAAACCGTTCCTTTCCATCTTCATCATACTTATAATAAAGAGTCAGCAGATAATTATTCAATCCCGCAAAGTTTAATCGAACGTTCGTTTAATAACACATCAACTCCGATAATTCTGTTTCAATTCATAATGAATTGTATCGGGATTTTATCGATGATAGATGCGAAGGTTAGAGCTAGAATTTGTTTTTTTTCCTCCTCATCCTCCTCCTCTCTCTCTCTCTCTCTCTCTCTCTCTCTCTCTCTCTCTCTCTAATAAAGCGTTTCGCTCGTTTTTTTCCTCGCAAAGCGCACTCACGAGCCTTTTTACCTCGTCTACCAAGTGGATTATTAATTGGCTTTGAGGCTACCGATACCACGATTAATAAATCGCAATGTTGCAAAACGCCGTGTCATAAATCATACCACGCGCAGATCGGCATAGGGAGGAGGAGGAGGAGGAGGGGGAAGGAAAAACCAAGCTAAGGAGCTGAGCTCGTTCAGTTTAATGATTGGGATATACTATGTATTGCTTGTCACTGTCAAGTCGCAACGTAATGGACAGTATGGCCAGCAGATCAATGACGATCGTCAAAAAGTCTCTCGCGCTCGTTCCGGAAGTTACTTCACCTCTTTTTTTTTACTTGCCATCGCCGCTTAGACGTATGCGCGATTATAAGATAACACAGACCCACAAAAAAAAAAGTATGTGATTCTGGGATGGAGACTAACTTTTTCTTATGTATTCTTCCCGCTGAATCTGAATTCGTCAAAAAAATAGGGGTACCGCGGCAAATTTTTAAGATAACCTCAAAAAACTATTTCTCGATACATATGTATAATATATACCAGCTATAGTCCTCCATCATGTTCACGCCCCAGTTTCCTTACCACCTACGCTCAAATTCTTTTATGTCCTGATGAAATCTTTCATCTTGCTCTTCACTGAAATTCCCAAGGTTCGGTGAAAATTCATCAATGTGCGAATCGAGAAAACAGTTATACATATATATATCGAGAAACAGTTTTTTGAGGTTATCTTAAAAATTTGCTGCAGTACCCCTAATTTTTCTGACGAATCCGGATTCAGCGGAAAAAATACATAAGAAAAGGTTAGTCTCCATCTCAGAACCACATACTTTTTTTTGCGGGCTTGTGTAATCGAACGTTACAGACAGTCAATTTCGCGCTTGTATTATCGCAATTTACTGAATCGATCGGCACATATACGAGAAAATAACATGATCGAGTATCGCGAGTGAAGGGTTGACAAGTTTAATGGCCTATAACTTGCGATTCGAGCGAGATTATAAATTAATTGTTATTAATTCTAAGAGTACGGAGTAAACGTGATGATTTGATTATAAATTTCATTCTTTTTTGCCGCGTACTGGAATGTATGAAATGAGACTAACTTTTATTATAATATTAAATTTAGATGATTTTATATTTTTATAAACGTTTCATTATACTGTAACTTTGTATATGGGAATTCTGATACAATCATATAGCACTATTTTATTGTACTAGTTTTGTAAGAGTGCATAAAATGTTTCATAATCGTTGATATTACTGATATTACTGCTTTGAAGTAAATATTATTCATAGTACTTGTCTGTCACATTAGAGCGTTGATAACCTAATAAAAATGAAATATATATTGCATTTAGTAAAAAAAATTATTCAAAGTATCATGTGCGGCTTTTGTCTTTTTATCGCTCAATGCATTTATTAATCACTTGTAAATTTTCAGCTCAAATAGTATGAATTAATTAAACTACAATAAAAAAACCTCATTTAAAAATAGAAAATACTCGGAAAGTACATAGATCTCTCAAAGCACCCAATATCATCCACAGGACCGATACAAATAGGTGTCATAAGTCCAAAATCGAGTAAGATTGAAAGGGATTTTCCCTGGAGTGCACCTCTCACAGCTTCTCTCTTTTTCTCTCCCTCTTATTCCCAGCATAAAAATCCAATTTCCCGACTTATATACGCGTCCCGCGAATTTATCACGAATAAAAGCAGCGAGCGAAAGAGTGAGAGTGAGAGAGAGAGAGAGAGAGAGGGAGAGAGAAAGAGAGAAGTGCGCCATGCAGTAAAGAAAAAAATCTTGCCCTCTGCCGTGCATTATTTAACTCTTGATGCCGGCCAACCAAAATGTATCCTGCTTTTTGTTGGTCAACGAAGATAAATCGCCAGGCGGTCACAGTACCATAAGAGAAGAGAGACTAATATCCGCGAGAGGCACGAAAACCGAGGCCACCACCGCACGTACAACTGCGCCATGTGGGGCGATCGTACATACGCACACACACATACGGCCAAGCGCGCGCGATTGTTACAAATGGTTGACAATGTTTCTGATGGCTTATCGATCCTCTTACCGTGAAGCAATTCGTCATGCTCCCACTATGATATTGACCGGACGAAACCTTCGGGACTCTCCCTGTGGAATACTCGCGCCCGCCAAGAGACGCGCACTCACGAGAGAGTGGGAGAGAGAGAGAGAGAGAGAGAGAGAGAACTGACGAGTCGACAATGAGAGGAAAATGAAGAAAACGAGACCGGCATGGCCTGACGTAGGCAGAAATTGCAGGAAGCGGAGGTCATACTCTCTTACGAGCTGCACACGCTTCCACCTCCTTTTTTCTCTCTTACCTCTTTATCTTTCGCTCTTTCTCTCTCTCTCTCCAAGTTTTAAGCGCTGGTGAACCCGTTTACCTTGTAGAGAATTTTAATTTTAAGCGCGCTGAGAGCGTCAAACGCTCAACCCTATATATTTTTTGTATTAGCGGCAAACCTCTGGATGGCTCTTCCGCACTGCATTAGAGCCATGTACAGAGTCCTAAATTTAAGTTTTTATTGCGACATTATTTTCTTGAAAATGCGGTCAATACGCAGCCTCAAAAATAGTTGGTGTATTATATGATACGTATATATACTTTCTCTCTCCTAGCTTTTTCCGCGCGACTTTCCACGTGTGTATTCACGGACTAGCTTCTTTTTCCCCTCCTCTCCTCTTTTTTTTTATCTTGCGCGCTCATTCTCATCCTTTACGACGTCGTTTTTCACCCGAGTGGGAATGATCGAGTGCCGTGGAGAAACGAGCGCTGCTTCGCGATCAAACAGATCGCGAGAGGCATAATGGATCATGATAAACGCTCCGCGCTCGTGCACTCGCTTATATCCTATACACACATATGCAGCCTATACGTACATACATATGCAAGTGGATATGCGCGATATGGATTTGCGCAATTTCCCCCATATTCGCCGGTGCGTTTTAGCAAGCCGCTGCAGCGCACGAGAGAGGAGAACGTAAGAAATCGATTGTCGGGCGTGTGCGCCAACCGGACAGTGATGGACACATTTTAATTGTTATTGAGATCGGGGGATATTCTTGTATATGCTTAATGGAGCACCGGGAGAACGGGATGATAACATTTCAATGTTCGACGTAATGAATCGAGGCGAAGCCTAGAGCCGTTGCAAAACGTGATTCTCACGGTTATATAAGCTTCTCTCGCCGATATATCGTTATACCAGATATATGTATATGTGTGTGTGTGGGTGTGTGTGAGGTATCGAGTTGTATGGCTTTAATGAGCGAAGCCCATCGCTTCCCAAAACGACGACGTCTAATACCGTGACACGAAAATGTCTGCTGAAATCGGAGGAAGCAACAAAAAAAAAAAACAATTCGCGCTCATGCAAGAGCGATAAATAGCGCTTTTGCATTTATTTTCGAACGTGAAAAATGTTAAATACATCCATAAATACTTTTCTTTATTTTCTTGCGCGGTAATTTCGAAATTGTGCGATTATAGTCGATAAAATGACGAGTGTAATATTTTAAAGGATTTTAGAGGATGTAATTAAGAATGACGTATAATTTTCTAATTTCAAAACTGTCTTAGAAATGATTTTTTTCAAATGTTTCAAATGAAATTGTGACAAAGCTAACATCGTTATTTATTATTAGGAAAATCAAGTCTTGTGATGGCTTCATTTCTCTAGCACAGTTATATTTACTGTACTCCTTATTATGCTACTTAAAGATTTCTTTACTTTATCATATATGTTTTCAAACAAAAATAAATTATTTTCTTTAAACATTTCCCCACCTTGTAATAATAAGTATCGAAAGAACGCTTTCACGGTTTCAATATTTAATTCTGGATTATTACATTGCACGATCTTTTACACACATCACGAGAAGCTATTTCCAAATTATGTTTCTCTCCTCAATTTATGCAACGCGAAGAAATAACAAACGCACGCAGTCGGTGGTTTTTTTTATCGAGAATTCCAAAAGCATGACTAGGACTCTGTTCGCGTATGAACGATAAGCAGGAAAAAAGACGATGTTTAAACAGGTTGAACGATATGCACATAATACGTGTATATATACGTATACATGCATGTAAGCAGCGCGACGAAAATAAAACTCTGGCTCGCGGCTGCTGCCGAGGCAGCGGCGGCAGCGGCGGCGGCGGCAGCGACGGCGTCTGCGGCGTCTGCGGGGACGTGAACGAACTCATTAAAGAGTAAATAAGAAGAGCATTGAAACTCGTTGTCGAATGGAGTTGGGTTCAGGGTAACGAGTCTCGTTGTGATAACATTAATTAGCGCTAAATTGTTTCACTTGTCCTTCGCACTAAATGACGAGAGCCGGTGTCAATGGACCTTCCGAGAATTGTACCGACGCAACTCGACAGTTACCAGTCAGCTGGCGTTCGCGAATCACGCACCGGACACATTGTGCTCGCTTCTAACTCGTGCGTATGCGTCTGTGTCAGCAGTCCGCGCATAGAGAAAGTGACAGAGAGAGAGAGAATCCGGAGGAGGATTCGCGCGTGTCCTTGGGATGTAGCCGCTAATTATGCGAAACGAATGCGCCGCGGGCCCGCCAAGGGCGAAGTCGCCCGCGGCTCTGATAACACGGATATGCTTAATGATCGCTAATTGCTCGGTCAATATTGGCGCTCGACTTGAAACTTTGTTTTAACGTTTTCTTTTCGTTTTTTTCGCTCGGGCTGTGGGTTAATCTATTGGAGTTGCGGATTTGACGTAAGTTGGTGCATGCGTTTGGATAAAAAAAATAGAGCCAATGGCAAATACTTATTTACA
Organism: Megastigmus dorsalis; assembly: GCA_900490025.1. Classification (NCBI taxonomy): domain Eukaryota; kingdom Metazoa; phylum Arthropoda; class Insecta; order Hymenoptera; family Megastigmidae; genus Megastigmus; species Megastigmus dorsalis. Next base: position 46,814 of record UELU01146851.1, on the reverse strand, counting down.
TTTTTTTTTAATAGACTGAATTGAGCTGATCCTGATGACGAATACGATTGTGAAGTATATCAAACAGATTTGTAAAATATATTTTTAAGGTATTTTCAATAGAATATTTAAAAATATGATGTTCAGTGATTTGTAAAATTAATAAAATTATGGACAAACATTAAGCAGACTCTAATGTATTTGAAATCAATAATTTCATTTCTTTTTACTCGGTTATAATGTATATTTCATCAGAATAATAAAGTTACATTGGAATAATTTTTTTTGTCACTGACAATGCTATAACCAAAACTTTTACAGTTGAACAACCTTAATACTATTTCAGATAGGTATAATCCAGCTCTTAAAAGTAATTTAAGTTAGAGAATGAAACCCGTTAATTGAGTCTAAAGAAAGATCTCACATCTTTATTCTATGAATTAAATCATTAAATCTTTTTTGCTCTCGTACTTTCCTCGCTTGAAATTCTTTGGCGAAGGAGGCTAAATCTGAATAACACGTTTAAAAGCGAGAATAAGTAAAGTAAAAGAAAGAAGCGTGATAAATGCGGGACCGTCCAACGGAAGCCGAAAGTTATGACAATTTAAAAGTTAGTATTTCTCATTCCCGCGGAGTTATCCGTCTCTAATATAAGAAAACTGGAGGGACATTTTTTAATAAGGCGACTTTCCGCGCGCGCGTTAGCATATTCATTATCATTAAAATTCTCGCCGGACACGATGCTATGGCGTATATTTCAGGCACTCAAATTTAATCCCACATAGATCGCGCTGTTTATTCCCTCTGCGTATAAGCAGACATTATACAGAGACTCGGCCGACTTTTCACTTTTACTCGGCTGTTCGTTTATGATCTTTCGTTTACGTCCGTTATATACATGTATAGAGGCTTATAGGTAGCGGCATAAAAGTGGCAGAGATCAAAGTGACTGATGTCCCCGCGCGAGAGAGGCGTCCAGAAAACCAGTAGATAAGACGCGGGCAAAACCTTTTAAAAGGTCTAATGGCGCTTAAGTCATCCTCCCATAAGTACCGTCGTGAGGGAGCGGGAGGGGGAGGGGAATGCGGAGGGGGCACCTTTAGATTTAAGGCCAGCAGCAGCAGCAGCAGCAGCAGCAGCAGCAGCTCTTACTCTTACGACTCCGCGTCCCGTATATACCCGCCTTTTCTTTCGCCTCTTTTTACCCGCTCTTTACTTAGCGCACCGATCGCGCACTCATAAGCGCCTCACTTTCTCGTTCTTCTGTTGCTTTTTTTGTTTTTCTCTTGCTATACTTTTTCGTTACCTCCTCGCTGGAGAGCGCGCATACCCGGTTTCTTGCGCTGCCATTAAACCAGCTGCGAACAATTGCTTCAATTAGAATTTTTCTTCGTGAGAATGAACGGTGCCGAGCGCGTTTTCCTGCAGCTATTCATCGATTTTTATACCGTATACGCAATTTTTATAGTTGTCATGTTACGAGACATTATCTCCGGTTACGATCCATAAAAAGCTTTATAGCTTTATTTCGGTATTTTATAACAAACATAATCTATGAGAAGTGTCCAGTAAAAGGAATTTTTAGATGAAAATTTAAAGTATTTTTCAATTTATATCAGATGCAATATAAACCTGAACGAACAAGTGAAATTCGTCGTCGAAGGAGGTATACGATATAAGGAAAGGTTGTGTTTTAAAGGCAAGAGGTCGGTCCACATTTTCGCTCTGCAAAAATTTGGAGATACAGTCGGCTACAGCCAATCTGCAAGAAATGTAGCGTAATTACCAGTCATAGGTATACTTAAGGTTTTACTCGGATTACGAATCGCTGAGGTAAATTACGCAAACTTACGGCTTGCATTGTAATTACGTCGAAATGAGAAAAGCGTAATATTAGTTTTTAGCCGGCTGGACAATTTCAACCTAATATCCAAACGTATAATTTAGCGTAGTGAATGACATCAGTCGTTTTTGGGGTATCCATATGCTAGCAGGATGATTTTTCGAATAACTATAACGTGAAATCATGATTTCTCGGAGAACTCAATATCAACCGAACAACAATTTCAAGAAAAAGCTAATTATAAATGGTAATTGTTTTGACCCACATATTTGATTGAGCATATTTCGCATGCTCAAGTAAGCGCACACGAATGATTGAAAAACGACCGTTTAATATATCTCGCTCTATTCGTGTAGACTTATCAAAAATTTTATTACTACCTGTCAAAAATCAATATCGACGCGCAGACACGAACAGTACTATATACTTGGTTGTCGGAGCTTATATTCGCCATTATTCGAAAGCGCTCAACCAATGAATTCCGCAGCGTCAAAAATATGTATACTCGAAAGTAACGTACAAGTACTGTAACTGGCCAAAGCCGCACAATCACGCCGATATTGTATTAATAAGACCGGCTCCGACTGGCTCGCACAGGCATATTAATAAGTTAATTTTTGCATTTCAACGACTGTCGGCCGCTCAAAGAGCACGAGCTGTAACCTTCGCGGATAATTTTTTTCTCTCTTCATCGGCGCATTTCCTCACAAGAGAAAGAGAAAGAGAAAGAGATAGAGATAGAAAAAGATAGATGGAGAGAGAGAGAGAGAGAGAGAGATGTGCTACCGCTGCAAACTTCAGCCCACGAATTGCATGATTGATGGGTTCTCGTAATTAATCCGCACCACGCGCTTATATCGGCTGCGCTTGCGCGCGCGAGCTAACCTCACGGCCTTCGTACAAGGTGATATCCCGCGCAGGTATCTTCGATGGACTGCTAATGATCGCGCGGTATACGATTAATCATGCACTCCCGACATTCGCGCAAGACCCGTCGTATGTATATATACGAGCGAGCTATAAATGACGCGCGAGCGAGCGAGCGAGCTTCGGCTGCCTGCCTATGGAGAGGGAGAATTTCGCACTTAGGATAAATACCGCGGCACGCAACTCGACTCTCTCTCTCTCTCTTTCTCTCTCTCTCTCTCTCTCTCTCTCTCGGCGTATATATATAGGTTGGCGCGAGACAGAAGTCGCGATGGTTGTTGTTGTCGTTGCTAGTTGCCCGACTCGATTAGGATATCGATCTATCAGTCCTTCAGCGCGAGACCAAGCTACTGCTATATAGGAAGCGAGAAACTCGTTTTCCGCACTCTAACCGACTCTATATATATATATCTACCTGGAGACGTTTATGCACTGCCAATGGGGCCCGTGTGCATGCGTGTGTCCGCTGTTTGCCTTGCGCACACGCAAATTGTCTTGTTTGAGTCGCTTGATGATTTGTCATCGAATTTGTAAGTGTAATCGATGCCGTTAATTTATTATACGCACATTACACGCAATTACGCATATATTAACGAGGCGTGCTGGGATTTTTATATTTTATATTTTACATCCATTTGGAGTACATATGTTTGAACGTCTGTCTTTATTGTGAGAGTGATGAAAAATTTTACGCTTCATTGCATTTTACGAACTGTTACGAACTGTTTTGGACATCATCGATTATGGAAGTTACTCGTTTTGGTTTTTATCGCATTCGAAGAATAAATGATAGATCGCGCCACGTACAAATTGACACTGACTGGGAAACGTAACACGAGGACTGAACTGGCCAATTTGGTACCTCCCGCGGTGCAAATCCTATTTTTCCTCATACCAGCACCGAAAATGAACATTTCTATTCAGGCGCTGGGAGGGAATATGCGCGGGTACTTTTGGTTCGGGTATCAGAAAATTATTTGATTGAAATTATTTATACGATAAAATATTCGATAGATATTGATGATATGAGATATTGATTGACAGATTTGGCTTCTCGCGATCGATAAGTCATGCAAGTATAATTGAGTAATATAGCGATAATTAAAAATTATTTGTCGTAAAAGAGTATAGGAAAAAATGAGATTTAAGTCAATTAAGCATGACGTAGTATTCACCATACACGAAGTAAAAGTAGGCTAGTCTAGCCAAACATGTACATTTTCAAAGCTCTTATTCTTCAATAGTTTTTTAAATATACAGTATTTAATTATAAATAAAAAAAGATTTTTTTTACAATGTTTTATAAGGTTGATCAGATCCAAATGAGAATATATCAAATCAAAACAATTATTTTTACATGCAATCTATAATAAGTAATAAAATAAATTGAAAAACATAACATCTTGTCTTTCAAACCTTAAGCTTAGTTCGCTGTCAGGACTTGACACATATGTAGGAAATTCACAATAATACTCAAAATGGTAATTTTCAATAGTTACAAATGCCCAGGATACATTTAGTAACAATGTGTACATTATTTGGCCTATCTCAATTGACGAAAGAGCTGGCTCTCTTTTCATACATATATATCTTCTTTCCTCTCTCTCTCTCTCTCTCTCTCCATCTATCTGTTTGGCTTTCGTGGGTCAGCGGCCTAGTATAGGCCAATATTTGAGGCTTGGCCTCAGCACCAGTGTGAGAACGGCATTTAAAGGCGTTTAAAGCATTTAAATCCATAGCGTGCGCGAGCGCGAGAGAGAGAGAGAGAGAGAGAGAGAGAGGCAGTGAAAGAGCGAGAGAAAGAACAGTGCGCCACTGTGTCCACGTGCGCGCACTCAACTCGACGAGTAGAGAGTTAAGCTCCGTGTACGACAAAGTGCGGTGTGTGTACGTGTGTGTGCGACGAGGACGCGGGGCTCATGCATCGGTTGAAACGCATTAATGCGAGCTCGCTGTTACTCCCGTTGTTGCTACTGACGCCTAGCTCTCTTCCGCCTAGATTTACGACTATAGGTCCCAGCAGCGTTTCATTGCTTTGCTTCCATTTGAACGTCTATTTTAACGCGGATTCGAGTCCGAAAGAAAAAAATAAACGGTACGCGCTACAAGCTTCCGAATTGAATCGATCGGTTTTACAGTGTCAAGGTGAATTTCCAGTTTTTGTATAATTGCCGGTGCGTTTAATATGCGTGAGTGGCACGTATAACATTTTTACGGCGGATTTTTACGAGGTATAACGTAAAAAGAAATTATAACGGGCTTCCCGGTCAATTATATGCATCGCGGCGCCATTTTCTTCGTAACCCCATGGCAATAACTGGAATTATCAAAGTTTTTAACAACAAACTCGACCAAACATTATATACTCGACATGCCTTTTCTGTAAGCTTTTTGAACTTTCGAAATACTTTTAAAATTACATGTACGAGATGTGAGCTGCTCTAAAATTCGTAACGGTAAATCGTTGTGAAATTCTTTCAAGTGTCATAACTGAGCAGCGCTGTAAAAAGTGAGCTTGAGAAAGCTGTGACTATATTAAATTTGATTTATTTTGAAAAATAATAAAAATGAAAAAATGTGGTTTTACTAATCATAATAAAAATCAAACGTTAATGTTTTCCTGAAGAAAAGAAACAACGATAAAACCTACGTAAGCTATAGAGAGAAACTATGGTTTATTGAATCAATAAATGCAAATTGGGTCGTACTTTCAAATCACAATTTTGGTCTGCAGTAAAATAATCGTATGAAAAACTAAAATCTAAATCTCCCAGCATTGCAAATATTTAAAAAAATGAATTTGAGCCAATGAAGCAGCTGAAACAGCCGCTCCGCATCACCGCCTTTCAACACGCGCTTGCAAAATTCAATCGGCGCGCATTAATTCGCGCGCGAGCGTTCGTATAATACACGGAGCACTCGAATCGATCGGACGATCCATCTTTCTAAATCTCATCGGCAGCTTGTTAAAGTCACAGCTAAACAGCCTACCGAATACTTCAACTGGATATAAACGCACGCACGCGGCTGAACAACATATATATAAGTAAGCCGCACGTTACCAGCTCGCGCCGCGTTGCATGTGTATAAAAATCTGGATGGAAGTTTCAGCTTTTATAACAGTGGCTCGCCTTCATTCTTATTATCTATGCGGGTCACTACGAGGTCCGATACCGAGCCTGTGTTTAATCATAGATTATGCGTACCGACATACTGGATCTATATACGTGTTCCCGCAACACTCGCCCACTGCTACTTTATGCATGTATCTATACTTATAGGGCATTGTAAAATACCAATTTTTATATTACTTATTTAAAATGAAAGGGAGGAGGAGGGTTAAATAAATTATATCGATTTTTGGAAGTCAAAATGTAATTAAGTATTCCTATTCTGATGCACTGTATTCTGATTAACTACATTAAGTATATTTCAATTGAGCAATGGTTATTTATTCTCCAATTGGTAAAGATGAAAGTACAGACATCGATTTTAGGAATAAGTTTTATAAATGTCTTTTATATTTCGTTCGGATATACCCTAATTATTCTTATATAGATATTTTATAAATGTCATTATTTTTCGACTGAGAAATATAATAAAGTAAGACAAAAAGAAAGAAAAAGTTTACTCATTCACAATGTGTGCAGGTTTACATCTCACAAAGAGTTTTTACATTTTTAAAATTCAGAGAGCACGTATGCATTAGAACGACCGAAAGCTTGTCACACAGTAGCTCGCTACATAAATACGAACAGCTTTTAATCTTCAGTCCATTTCCCCAAGTATAGTTAGCTGGTTACAACCATTCCCTCGAGCTAATCTACTCGGCTCTTCCGCTCCCTCGCATCCTCATTTAGCTTCACTCGACAAGCGCCGCGCGTCCGACACGTAAGATAATCCAGTGCGCGCAACTAAGAAGTGGTCTCTGCACGGCTCTGGTATAGAAGAGCGAAAGCAAAAATAGGCCGGCGGCCCGCGGAGGCCGATTTTCGTCTGCTCGATCCGGAATAACTTAGCGCTCCGCTAAGAGTCCATTTCCCCGTCTTGTCCCTATCTCCGCGCACTCCACACTATATGTACTCTCATCGAGAGTACGAGGCGTTTCACAACACGCGGTTAACTCGGTAAAATGCCTCCGCGCGTCGAAGAAGAAGAAGCGGCGGCGGCGATCCCCCCATTATTCATCCTTCGACATGTACATGAATAAACATCGGGCCAACTCGCACGTACGCGCACCGCCGTCGCCGCCAATCTCCGAATGATCTTCCCGCTTCGCTTGCTTTCTCGAAAAAAAGTGCATTTTAAGGTTTCCGTTGCGGAAAAGCGGAATGGGAGGAGGGGGGGGGGGGGGGGGGGGGGGGAGGCGCTTCTTAAATTTCAGATAGACAAGTGCTCTTTAAGGTTAACCGACAGTGAAGCCAGACCTTCTGCATTCTTCGTTCCTGTGCGGGACGAGTGTGTGGGAGGGAATGGGGAGAGCGAACGGGGGGAGGCATTAAACGAAAATTAAGAACTGTGGTTTCAGACCAGACCGTATATGCGAGGCCTCTCCTTTTTTTCCACGATGAATTATTCACCCACAGGTAAGGCGAGCGAGTCGATAAGAATGCTTCTTCTTGTTTCTCGAGTCTGTGTGATACATTAATAAGATTCCTGTATCTCTCTCGGCTTGCATGTAGTTTTTTTTTCGCTTTTATCAACTCGTCAAAAGATTCGGTATTCCCAGTTTTAAATGTACGAGAGATGGGTGCGATATTCGCTTCAGCCGAGTCTTTGGGATGGAAACTCCAAGTTGGTGAATACTAAGTGTGCACAAATACAATGGAAGAACCAACATTGAATAAAATGTGTAATAAGATGCGGGAAACTTCTTGATACTTCAACGCGTTCGAAACTTAAAGTTAGACTTAAAGCAGCTTCTTTTTTTCTTCTCAAATACCAATGTCGACTTTATTGAAATCTATCTTTCAATTTATAAGAGAATGAATAATGCAGGGGAATGAATAATAACGGAGTTTATTTAACTTTTTTTAATTAAAATCACTCAAACATTATCAAGTCAATTAGTGGAAACTGTTTTGTTATACATTAAATGTGTTGACTATAAGTACATCATAAAGTAGTAAATAAACCTTTATAATCATTCGCTCGGATCCAAATGAACTTCTTTTAATTGAAACACAAGTTGTAATAGCTTTTAATTCGCCCCATCAATTTAACGAATATACCTTTCTACACGAGTCCGACTTTATTCCATGCTAATTTCGTTAGGGCCGAACAGCTACATTAACGTCTCCGCGTTCCTTACGTCCCAACACCAAAAGCCCATACAGCCCAACAATTATTTCGTCTTAAAGAACCGTCCGAGAATCGCGCGTAATTAAACACATTCGATTAATCTCTATCGTAATGGAGGGAAGGGAGGCAGCACAGCCTCGCCTCTTCGCTTCTCCTCGGCAAACGAAACTTGTTTGTCCCGCAGGCCAACAACGCAGAGGCGGCGGCGGCGGCAGCGGCAGACTGCGCGACTCACGCGAATGGCTTTATGCAAACTGTATTGGGCAGTTTGGGTGTTTCCGAAATCCCGGGAGTGCTCGATCCAATTACCGGGGGCTCGTCGTGGAATGGCTTTGTAGCTGGCGGGCCATCGTACATTTTCTTGAAGGGATTATTAGAGGCGACGCGAGCGGCGGTGGCGGCGGCGTCATTCGAGAGCCAGCGGAGCGGCTCCACTTTACCTATAGCGCCATTACACCTTGCACCTGACAAATCATTTTCTTCATTACATTTACGGTAATTGAAGTTCCGATGAGGCGAGAGAGAGAGAGAGAGAGAGAGAGAGAGAGTGTGAGAGAGTCGACATCGCAGCCAAGCCCCATTCTGGCTTAATAGACCTTCCCCATGTCGTATCTTCCCGTGGAGCATTGGACTTTTATTCAAATCTATGTGGGTACTAGTCGTGTGTGTGTTACTTGTGCAATGCAGTGAGAAACATTCTCTATTTGTAATTTAACAGTGTGCATAGAATTTAATATGTTATTTTCTCTAATGTTGTTGATTCGGTGGAAAAAGGTCCTATCTAAAATTTGAGTTTGAAAAAGTTCAATTTCCAAGATTACCACTACGATTATTTATTTATTTATTTATAATGTTAATTTTCCGTGTCATTGCTACTTAAAGTTGAATGAAAAACATATGCTCGGCAGATAGGGCTTTTTCCAATCTCAAATTTTAGATACGGTCTTTTTCCATCGTACCGGCGGCAAATGTTTACTCGTGAATCGAGTATGCAAAATAAAGATTGCGAAATAGTTGATC
>UELU01146851.1:13963-37724 GCA_900490025.1 Megastigmus dorsalis | reverse complement strand
GAGAGAGAGAGAGAGAGTGTGAGAGAGTCGACATCGCAGCCAAGCCCCATTCTGGCTTAATAGACCTTCCCCATGTCGTATCTTCCCGTGGAGCATTGGACTTTTATTCAAATCTATGTGGGTACTAGTCGTGTGTGCGTGTTACTTGTGCAATGCAGTGAGAAATATTCTCTATTTGTAATTTAACAGCGTGCACAGAATTTAATATGTTATTTTCTCTAATGTCGTTGATTCGGTAGAAAAAGGTCCTATCTAAAATTTGAGTTTGAAAAAGTTCAATTTCCAAGATTACCACTACGATTATTTATTTATTTATTTATAATGTTAATTTTCCAAATTTTAGATACGGCCTTTTTCCATCGTACCGGCGGCAAATGTTTACTCGTGAATCGAGTATGCAAAATAAAGATTGCGAAATAGTTGATCGATTTGAATAAATCATATCTATTAAATTTATTTATAAATTTTAAGAGAGTTCATTGATATTAGAGTCAAAATCACAATGTTTTTATAGAATATAAATCTTATAGTCGCATGTTTGACTGCGCGGTCGAATCGAGCAGATGACAACTCAAGTCGCATTCACGAGTGCGAATGGGAAAAGCGACGCTACCACGTTTGCGGGACACGTGGATGAGCTCATCAAACCGTATGTTTGCGCATTCTCTGCAATAAATATCTTTTAAATTTGTGCGGTTACCCCTAATTTTCATTCATTTATTAGAAAGCACAAATCTTCAACTTTCATACTCTATTTTTATATTATTCAAGTATTTTCAAGTTTAAGTATTGTTTTCTTTAAAATTAATCCGGCAACCGGGGTTAAACAAAATTCTATTATACGCAGTTACATTCCGTAATTGGTGGCAGATTTTTAAGCTTCATATTCCGTCAGCTTTTTTTATTGCACCACAAAAACCAAAGTAAAAGGTCACCGCTGCAACATAACGAGCTGGGTCCGCCATTTGGTGCATAAATATTTTTTAAGCGCTTTTGTCCGTAAGCGAGCGCGAGCCAGGAGTAATGAAAAGTTCGCCTCCTGTGCAAAACTGCGCAGCCATCCTTGAAGTTAGGAAACAAAAAAGAAGCGAACGCGTTCCAGCAGCCACTATACAATCTTGAGCTTCCTCGAGCGTTCCGCGCTGTTTGTAATCGCTGTAAACCTCTTTTCTCGCTCAAGTAACCATCCCAGACAAGCGAGATTTACATTAGAATATAATATAATCTTCTCCGGTCTTAGGGTCGATCGGTCAATTAAGATTATTCACGTGGCGATTTGCGAGCCATTCGACACGAATGATTTACCCCGTAACTGTATATATACAACAAACTCATTTCCATTGTCGTTATCATTGTTACGGAACGGTGCAAAATCATGTCCTTCGAAACCTCTCCTACTGCAGCGCGCCAAATTCACAAACTCACCGAGTAATCGCGCGATAATTCGCAAGCGTTCAGAGGCTGGCAAACACTGCACACGCGTGGCGCCAGCAGAGATAGAAAGCTTTATAGGGGCATAATCGAGTATACGCGCGCTCGGCTTTCGTTAATTTTCGAATTAGTCAGGCAGCGGACAATCAGCCGTAGGAGCGCGCCCAAGTGGTCCTCGTCGTCGTCGGCAGTGGTCAAGCTTGGCAGGCAGGTCATCTGGCAGCAGCAACCCCTCACATATATAGTACAGTCCAAATATCAAAGTCGGTCTTGGCCTTCCGCGCACGTATAACGCACAGTCGGTGTCTAGCCGTAAAGCTCGTGATTAATTATCCGTCCGGGCATTGCGCGACGCCTCTCGGTCCTCTCCTATACACCCCGTTTGTATACATCCTTCTAAGCTCGGACCTCGAACAGTAGTCACGTCAGATTTTCCGAGGCGACGCGTTCTCTCTCTCTCTCTCTCTCTCTCTCGCGCGCGCGCGCACTCCGTGTTCGTTAATTAATTCCCCGGGATACATTCTCGCTCGCAATGAAAAGACCCTCGAGGATTCACGCGCCGTACGTACGAGTACACAGCACCAGCAGCCAGCAACAGCGGTACCACCTCTTGTGTCTCCTCCTTGGCTCCGAGTCGTCCTCACACGGGGTACACATGTGCCGCCTATATGTAGGTGCGTTATATGTGAAGTACGCGAGGGAATGGCTGGCTGGGAAGTTACACGCCACGTCTCGTCTGCGCGTCGCGCGACGAAGTGAATTCTTACGAGGGTATTTATAAGGTCCCTGTATGTTTACGATTATTTCCGAAAGTGGAAGGGTTCGCGGAACATTTAAATATATTTTTATGTATGTGAACAAATTTACTTGCACTGATAAAGTGTAGACATTATTATTTATATAAAATAATAAATCAATAATACATTGTTTTTGTTAACTTTATTACGGGTGAGAATGTTATTACAAATATACACCGAGTATTTTAAGGATCCATTAGGTGTAGGCAGCGGAAAGTCTCGGTAAAGCACTGCAGGGATTTAAAGTGTTGCGCAGCTCAAGGCAATGTACAAGTGACAGACGCTTCCAATTCGATTAATTACCGGGAATTTAAAACGAGAAACGCTATTCAATTAATGAGGAATTAATTAAAATAAAACTTCTTCTCCATTTATATTATAATTCATTTCAATTGAAAGATGAGAATTTCCCACCAGCACATAATATGAAATAAAGGGGTTTTGCATTATCAATAAATATCCAAATAATATTACCAAACCAAATCTCAATGAAGAAGCGAACGAAAAAAAACAAAAAAGTAGAAGAAGAATACGCGTCGGAATGCAAAATTGTGAAATTTCACGTGGCACTATAAGCGAGATACTGAAGTATCTCTCGAGCTTGAGGCCATACTCTACGCGCACGCGTCGAGGGGAAGCAGCTCCTCGTGGCAAGAGATAAAGACGCGCGCGTGAACCCTTTTACATGTTGCTATATACAACCCCACACACACACACACACACACACACACGCACACACGCATACAGAAGCAGCAGCAACTCCTCGCGCGACAGACTGCGAGGGCAAAGCAAAGGGTGAAGGGGAAAATGTAGCGATGCATGCGACCCCATTTTTTCGTTTCCCTCCTTCTCTCTCTCTCTCTCGTTCTCCCATCCAGTAACGATACGTACAGCGAGAGCGTGTGTACGCCCGGAGGAAAGCGACTCTCTCTCTCTCGGTCTCCCCTGCACAGAGACCCTCGGAGCTCAAATCACGTAATCGAGAAAACCCCTTACTCGTACCCACCGTATACACTACATATACAACCCGTCTCTCTCTCTCTCAATTCATTCTACGTGTGTATATATGTATGGAACCGCTCGAAGTAAGCAATTTTAATGGTCCATTTGTACCACGGAGTAATCCGTTCCACTCTTTTCATTTTTAAAAAGACCCGAAGAGAGAGAGAAAGAAAAGAATCGACCGTGCGCGCTCGCGCGCCCTTTTATGCGAGAAAAATTCGCTTCTACGGATCGCGGCGCACCAATTGAAAAACTCTCGATTTTTTTGCCTCCCTCCCTCCCTTTTTCTTTCTCTTTCTATCATTTCGAATTGTAGTCGGGAAAATGCACTGGTTCGAGATGAAAAAAAAAAAGGGAAACACTGTGTATACGTGAGAAAATCCTTTTTTTCTGCTATTCCGACGATAAATACGACGAAAATAATGACGGTTTGAAACGGAGACAAGGGCTTAAAGCTCTAAGTTATTCTTTGACACGTAGTCGGCTTCTTTTTCTCGTATTTTTTCTTCCTTGTAGCGAGGAAAAACGGGAACACATAAATACAAAGTTCTTTCTTGTTCCCGAGGTCGGCAACCTTTACCCTTTAACGTCGAAAACAAAAATATTTTCCCATTGACAAAGCGAAGCCGAGCAGTTGCCATTGTGCGCGCGTGAACCTGTGATTTTTTCACGAGTCAAAAGCTTGTCATGCAACAAATGAATTCTCCTCTCGAAAAAAAAAGACACATTTCAGATAAAAACAGTGGACTGAAAGAAAAGCCTTAATCCCACCGCTTTATCAATTAAATCTGTCACGCACGATAAAAATGCAGAGAAACCGTATCGCACGGTGCGCGCAGGAAAGCCGATGAAAAAAAAAAGGAAAAACATCCGCAATTGTTATTCACCCCGCGCATAAAATTTCCGTCAAATTTCGATCTTGTCAACTCACTGCCTCGTCGTCACATCCGAATTCCGAAAGGTCCCGACACTCATTTTCACACGCGTGGAACCACATACATACATATATATCAACGGAGGCAGGAGTCTAGCTCATGAATTTATGGGCTGTGTCTCTCCCTCGCCCTCCTTCTCTCTCCTGTCTCTCTCTCTCTCTCTCTCTCTCTCTCACGCAGTCCTGGCGTGGAAATTTCGAGCAAGGTGAAAGCACAGCCAAATGTGTGCGCAGAGGCAGGGGATCATAGCGCGATGATACCATAAATACTGCAAACAAAAAAAAATAGAGACTCCGGACCGCACGAGTATGGGTTTCCCTTCTCCTCTTCACAACTGATTAGTATCCCATCATTGTGTCCCCTTTCCTTCTCTCGCCCCTCCCTGCCAATAATTATCGTGAGGGCGATCGCAGAAGAGAGACAGAGAGAGAGTGAGAGAGAGAGAGAGAAAAGTAAAATAAAAACAACTACTTAACTTCCCCCGGCGTGTACAGCACTGCTGCAGGTTTCGAGGAAAAGCCAAGAGCTGAACAGGCACACGGTGAACGATAAAAAAAAGGGACACTGCCAGCTTTCGGGAGGATTAGTTAATGGGGCAGAAGAAGAAAGCTGCGCGCGCGCGGAGACGGAAAAAGTGCTGTCTGTCCTATCAGTGCGCACGATGCGCGGGGAAAATGGCATTCTAGTCGAAATTATTATTGGGAATCAATGCGAGGAAAAGAGATGCGCATCAGCTCGAGCTCTCTGACAATGGCTGGTGAGAGTATAGCGAAGAGAGGAAAGTTCCGGGACGATTCATTCATTGTCCAAGTATGAACGGACTGGGCAGGAAGTTTTCTTGTTTATGGTCAGGACACAGACCGACAATAATGACTCGCCGACTCCAAGCTATCCCTCGACTCGCTCTCTGCACAATGCACTCGCTTGATTTAGAGGACGATCTCCCGATGGATTTACGATCTTTATACGCTTATAAAAAATCGTTTAGTTTATCGAGCTGAGAAGCGCAGTTTTTGTGGGAAATCTTTCCGACACCTCCATTGTTGCACTTTTGATTCAATTATTCTAAAAGATGCGCGCGACTCCAGTGTCCTATTGATTCGCTATCGCTATTGTTGTTTTATTCTCGTGGCCTTTGAGTGGATGTGAATCCAATGATTAAACTATAAAACTAATAGTGTGAACTATATTTCTATAAGAATACAAATTGTATCGCTTTTTATATGGGTACATATAAATTATAGTATAATATTTGAGATCTTAATTGTGTTAAGATTTTTCTAGGTAAATATAATAAATCATTTTAAGCACAAGAAAATGTTATATTGTATATCAATTCTATATTTTCATATTTATGAATAATAATACCTATATTCGAACTGCTGATTTTAAAACATAATTTTCATGCTCAAATAGAACAGTAATATTTACTATATTTTTTAAATTTAATAAAAATGATTTAAAACTATATTAATAATTGTGACTAATATATGTTACAAAAAATAATCTCTTATAATGAAATATGAAGAACGCGTAATAATAATTTCCCAATATCTTACACATATCAAATTGTAAAATCTTATACTCGTGCATAAGCTTAAAGCGAGCATTAAATCACTGTTAATTTATTATAATGCGGCCGGTATTATTCAAATAAAAAAAAAAATTGAAAGAAAGAAAACGGCGAAATTCGAACGTATCATCTCGCGCACAGGCAAGAAAAAGGTTAATTTCAATGCGAGATCGCTTATGCCGCGGCCGCGCAAGAAAAAGAGAGCGTATTATTTGTGAAAATAAAAAGGCTCGCTAATATCAAGGCATCGTTTAATTCGTTGGTTATAGGCAGTTGTTTGCCTTGGCAAAGTACCAATTTGGAATTCGCATTATCTCGTGGATGGCGATGAAAAATTACGGTGTTTGTGACGAATACAAGAGCCCCGGCCTACTGAAATTATTTCTCATAGGATAAAGCCCTTCGCTTTGCTCCGCGTTTATGTAGCCCTGCGGAAGCACGGGATAAAAATCTACACGCAAATCATTTTTCCTGATATTAATATAGATACCGCGCCTCTGACACACACTAACTACTTAATTTCTCGGGAGAGCCTCTTGTATGCAAATATTCTCGTGTTACGGCGGAATATCGGAGCGATTATAATGTCGAAGATAAAGTGCGCTGCACAGTTCTGCCTCGTACGGCTCCGCTGCCCCGATCGCGCCAACTTTTTCGCTTCATCTTTATTCTTTGAAAAGTGAAAATTAATTCACTGCTTTTATGTATATTAATTGCTTGGGATTATAATTGAATAGTGGATATAGAACGAGCATTTATTTGCACTGCTTTATATTCTGGCTGCTTTGTCCAATTTTTTTTTCAAAGTCAAATCAATTTAATGAAATTGAATTTTACTCTTTTTATTATTTCCTTTCAAAAATTTACTTCACAACAATAAATCATATGGCTGAGACCCTAAGTAAATTAACTTGCACGAGTTTATGTAATCACTGATATAAGAGGAAATATCCGCATAATAAACATAGTTATTTAAATTCAAGAGCTTTGTTACGAATTATCGTTGCAGCTTTAATGGTTAAATAAATCAAAGTAACCGAAACAGTTTAAAAACGTATCGGCAGACAATGAGAATCCCCGGGACAAAAATATATTTGGACACGTGGTTACATAATTCACGAATTACCACCATATCGTGCAAGTAGAAAGTTTCGAATTATCTCCGGAACTCCTCGAGTCCTCCAATAAATCTCTCCTCGCTTCTCTCGCTTGTCACCCAGAAAAAAGGGCATAATTCTCGGACAATCAACGGTTTTTCAGAAAACTTTTTTTCTCCGCTCTCTAGAATCTCCATAAGAACAAGATCGCTCGAGAGGCCCAAACACACACATACACATACACGCGCGTGCTTCACCCCTCGAGAAAAGCTTGTCGCTGCACCTTTCGATCGAGTGTACTTTTAAGAAGAGCGCGCGACAGCCCGAAAAAGAAGGATATATAAGAAAGGAAAGAAGAATTTCACTTTAACACGCTTCAATATAGCGAATACACGGTCTGACCTCTGGTGGTCCGGGTATACAGTTCCAAGAGGCGACTGCTGAGAGAGAGAGAGAGAGAGAGAGAAAAGTATCAACGGCCACTAATGTACAATGCACGGATATACGTACATGGTCTAGCGGTGCGCTAATACGGTGACGGCGACGACACGCGCGCAGATGCCTTGCGCTCTAGCCTGCAGGAGAGAAGGAGAGAAGTGAGTGTCTTTCTTCTATGGCCTCGTGTGGTCCATTATATATATTGTGAGCTCGGTGTGTGCCAGCCGAGGCCTGCGAGTATAACTGCACGATACAATGTTCCTTATAGGAAAAACGGCCGCCGCGTTCCGCACGCGCGTCTCCCCGTGTATTTTTCACAGGCTGCATCGGGAGGACTTTTCTTCTTCTCCTTCCCCCTTTTTTTCTCTCTCTCTCTCTCGCTCTCTCTCTCTCTCTCTCTCTCTCTGCTTCCTTCAATGCCTCCCCCCGCTCCTGCGGCGTCGACACGCGATAGAGCGGCTTCCATCGGTGATATACGATCGAGCGCGTCTTTTCTTCCTGTCCATAAATATTGTCCCGGCTATGGCAGAGAGAAAGAGCGAGAGAGAGAAATCATTCCGTACCGATGAACTTGGAGGGTTTGCGCGCTACGAAACTCACCGCTGCTGCATGGTAAGATCCTCGACAGAATGCGCTGTGAGTCCAGGAGCTGATAATAGTTAAGCTCATGCCGATCGAATTTTACACTTCGAGGGAGGGTAATATATACTATTTTTTAAGATTTCAATTTAGCCGGGGTGAAAGAGAGTTAATTTGAATTTCATGTGATCTACTCAATAGTCGTTTTGTAAGTGTATAATGCTGTATTTGCTGGTTTATATCAGGTTATGCAAAGGAAAAGGTAAGCTCGAAATTAATTCAGCTTATACACACGGTAAGTGTGTTTACAAAGTATATTTTTTTGAAAACGTAGGTGAGAACACACATTTATATCTGAATATGTGTGAACCTTTTGAATACAATGCTGATCAATATTGCTGAACATTGAAAGCGTGCGATTGTTCAAACACTTTTCGAATGTATATTCATAATTTGTATCGCTTATTGTTTGTATATTCCTAGCATTTATATGATAATAAGCCATAAGATTTACAATTTGAGTGAAGAATATTGAATGAATTTATTTTAAGTAGGAAAAAAAGTCTCTAAGGGGGGAATTATACTTCTGAAATGTATACACTGCTTTTCGATGAAGCAAAATATTTTCTCATTGTTAATATTATCATGAAATATCGCGCGACGTACTTTTTATTGTGGTTGAAATTCAAACTTATTTTACTTGAAATACTCCAATTTTCATTTTCACATCAATTCATTATCTGTTTTATAACGAAATTTCAATTCTTGACTCACTTTCAAGTAAATTAGAAGGTTACAACAAACAGGTGTGTTCAAATCTATAATTTAGCTAAAAGAAAGTTTCACCACTTATCCGTTGCAAAACGATGTAATTGTTTCAAATCCATTATTCATAAAAGGCCGGCACACGCATACACAAGAGCATCGAAAACTCAACCTTCGAACCTTGGAAAACTCACGAACAATGAAAAGGAATCATTTTCACTTCAACTCGCCCAAGGCAAAGGCGCCGTACATCTTCATAATATCGCTGCTTGCGCGCCGCCGCATAAATTTGTATAACTAATTAGTAAATGCAACGTGTGTAGTTTCGTAAAGCCATAAGTAACCATCCGAAAATAAAAGAATCACTGATGTAAAGAGAGAGGGAGAGAGAGAAAAAATGAGAAAAAGATTCAAGCGTAAAACTGAGCATTATTATAAACACACAATTGCAACAGACTCGCGAAGAAACAAGCAAGAGCTGAAAGAATGGCGATATTCGAAATCACGAACAAAAGGCGATATACCGACTCGCAAATTTAATAGTATGTAATTCAAGGATAATACGACGTTCAGTTGGTTGCTAAGGTGAGTGAATCATCGTATCGCGTACCTTAGAAATAACGTTGCAGTTTACACTTATGATTTTAATTGATGGTACTGATTAAGATGAACTTACTTTGCATAATAATATAATTTGTAATACGTCTCAATGTACATTTAGAATATAAGGTTTCTTTTTCATAAAAACAATATTGCACTATTACCAAAACAAGTTGTTAGTCTGATTTTCACTAAAACAATTTTGAAATTATATAGAAGATATTTTTATATAAGATAAAAAATATTTATAGAAATGTAAATATAATTATTTATTTTCATTATTAATTTTGTAAATTATTATCTCTGCGCGTTATATCATTATTTATCAATGACATATGTAATAGATTATTATAATTCTTAATAACTGTTATGCAAATATACTTGATATTTTATTTTCACAATGTCATCGTTACATATTTTTCTTGAGCATTCTAATAAAACAAGTACGAAGAAGAAAATCAATATTTTTTATGAAATCCATAATATTAAATTGAAGTAATAACGAGTTCTCTGAAACAACAATAACAAGTATTTCACAACGGACAAAATCATAATTGCGAGGAGCGCAACAATTTCAACAATACATCGTTCACCATTTAGTCAAAAAATAAACTCGGCCTGAAATTCACAACTGGCGATAGAAAGGAAAGACGCGTATTCCTCCGGATCACCTTTGACCTCATTGGCCGACGGCGCGTCTACGTGCATTACTACCGTAATTTCTAATTAAACCAAAGTACCTTTCATCTCAATCACGTATTCGCCGGATGCATAAAAAGCCTCACCCTCGCGAGCCTCTTAGCGGCAGCAGCAGCAGCAGCAGCAGCAACAGCGCATATACCTGCAGGTAGCCATGGGCGCATCTCGCGGCAAAAGCATCGGCCGTATATATACATGCAAGGCGGCGCACAACTCGGCTCGTTTTCGCGGATGCGATCGCGCGCGGCTCCGGCAAAGAGCGAACCGCTGCTGTTGCTGCCGTACAGCTCGGCGTACGGTTATTCCAGCGTGACGTGGGTCGTGCCCGTTCTATTTAAGCTGTCTGTCTTGAATTAATGGCGATCATCGAGTGTGAAGTCGGATTTACACGTCGCTTGGTAAATCGCCGTGTAAACCTCGTCTCAGCTCACCGAGCCCCGGCGCTTGTGCCTTTGCCTCCTTCCTCTTTCTCTATCTCTCTCGCTCTCTCCCTACTACATATATATACTCGTGGCCGCCCAGGCGTTATACGAGGCTCTGCCACGGACGAATTCTTATATTATATACCCGCGCATCTCTGGAAAGCCATTCGTCTACGAGTGTGCATGTGTGTGTGTGTGTGTGTGCGCGTGTACGTGTGTATTAATACGTAGTTCCTAGGTGCTTCCTGCTGCGATTGAGTGCTCGTGCCGCCTTGCGCTACGTACAAATGTACGTGTATATATGTGTGTATGGGAAGGAGGGAGAGCGAGAAGAAAAAAAAATGTAAAACGAAGAGATGACTGGAGCGTGACGCTTTAACTTTGGCCGGGCGTGCAGAGTTGGTTTCGAGGCTGCAGTGGAGCGGCGTTGGCTTGTGCATATGCGGTGCGCTTGTGCCGATGACGGATTTGAAAAATTCATCGCGTCAATCGCGCGAATGATGCATTTGGCTGGTTAACGAGGCAAAAGAGAGCGAGAGAGCGAGAGAGAGAGAGTAACTGCCGGCGTACCGTGTATATGCGTGCGTATGGGTGCGTTTGAAAGGGAGGCCTGTTGAAAAATGGGTGATTTTTGGTGTGGCGTGGCTGCGTTCTGTAACGATGCATAAGTGGATGGGACTGTTGGTCGTTGCACGCTTTTTTTTCTGACTGCGTGAACAGGATGGACTTGAGTTACGGGGAGAATTTCAAAGCTTGAGATATTGCCCAATGCATTTGCAAAGATTAATTTGAACTTTTAAATATCGTTATCGCGATGGTTTTATTTTTAAGGTTCCTTTGATCTTTCAGATTTTATGTTACTTTAAAAAGCTCGATATCCCTTCAGAAAGTTTAAAATACATACTTCGAGTGTGATTATAAAATCTGTATCATTGACTGCATGGTATAAAAAGAAAAGGCGAATACCTATACGATAAATCATAAAAATTTGCTATAGAAATAGGAAGAAATAGTACATTTCAGGAATAAGAAAATAAATATCTATGAAACATCTGCACGAGCAGAGGATCGATGTTCTCTTTCATGTGGAAGCTGCAAGCGACATTCGAATCAACTGATCGTATCCCGACACCAACAATAGCCTGTCTCTGTTTTCACAATCCACGATAAATCTCATTTCAAGAAGGAAGTATTTTACGCTTATCTCTTTACATCGAAGTTAAATATAACGTGATTAAAGAGTATGATAAAAGTACTTTCTTAAATTGAGCGAATATGTACTAAAAACATTTTAATGTGAGGATACGCTATTGAAGAAGTTGATGTAATTTATGTAGTTTTTAATATAATGGTATGTTGTTTCACGTAAAAAACCAATTGTGTGAATAAATAATAATCCACTATAGTTTACAGTCTTAGATGGTTACTGAAAACTTAAAATTTATGCAAAATGATATTTTTATTAATATTTACAATAATATTGTAAAAAAAAGAAATAATACTATAGTACTAAAAATATTAAGTACAAAAGATTTAAAATCTTTCCGTACAATAGTTATAAAGCAATTGTACAGAATTAAATGATTGCAACTAGCATTTTCAACGATTAAACGAACATTCATACAAATCTTTTATTATACTCATTTTGTAGGTGTACATATGGCACGCTACGGGTGGAGGGAAGTCTATGCGCTAAGAACGCCACAGGGAAAGCCAGAGCTCACAAGTTAGAAAGAGAGAGAGAGAGAGAGAGAGAGAGAGAGAAACATCAGGGGATACACATCGAGAGCAAGTGCATTTGTTACAAAGGAAGAACTGGGCTTTCGAGCTATCGAGCCCATAGAGCCACACACACGCGCACGAGACCGAGTGAGACGGAGAGAGAGAGAGGAGAGAAAAAAAGTGACGACCGAGGACCTCGAACACAAGCTCGTGACTCGACGAAATCGAAGAATCGGGAGCTAACCAGGCGTCCGAGGGCGTTTGGGCATGAAAATACATCGTCAGCCTGCATTCAAGTACTTGGAATATAAATAAGATCATTTGTAACGTCACGAGGGGGGTAAAGTGGATCCCACTACTTCTTCTCTTCTCTTATCTCTCTCTCTCTCTCTCTCTCTCTCTCGTTCTCCTCATATGCGTGCAGTGTATCGCGGAATTGGAAAGTATTCTACGAATTTGACAGATGATTGTATTAATAGAGGCCTACGCACTCTTGATGGGCCTTTGTATATATACGCTAAGCCTTGAAATATGGGAGTTATTACAGAAAAAAGCGAGGGATTTATTGAGTTTTTGAGAAAAATTAAGTGCACGCCGGCATTCAATTTATACGCGCGAGTATCGACATTTTCTTTTCACTCGCTAGTTGATGTGCGCGTGCGGTGGAAGACGCTCAAATATATATATATAAAGCACCGAGGCGGTGGAAAAATAAAGCATGACAGAGCTCCCTTGTCCAGATGAAACTGCGCCGCGCTGCTGTTGCTGCTGCTGCTGCTGCTTCGCGGAGAGAGGAGTGAGTCACAGCTGACGAAAAAACATTAATAACCACAAGGTTGCGTGTTTTCTTTCTTAGTTTTCAATTATGATAATGGTCTGTGTTAACTTGCATTAAAAGTGGGCAGCAAAGTTTATTACAAATTGAAGGAAAATATCGCGGATCGGAATTTCATGCGCAGCAAAAAAATGAAGTAGCCGGCGAATTAAATTTATAAGTCTTGAATTATTTTATACAGGGCAATCGTTCGTACGAGGCAGAAGAAAAATAGAAAAATTGAAAAATTGAAAAATCAAACTTTGGGGAAAGCAGTATCGGGGCAGAAGCAAAGATTAGGCAAATGCTCCACGACTCTAAAGTCCCTTGTCTCGATCGCTCCTTCATCTTTTTTGTTTCGCCACACAACAGCGTGCAATTTCAACTTTTCCTCGCGTATAAGTCGCGCGCGAGCGAAGAAGAAAAAAAATCAAACTTTAATTTCACGCGTATCACGCGTCTCTGCTCTCTCTCTCCTTCGACTAATGTCGAACGCAGAACGCACAGCTTAAACATGCACAGAAACACACGCGCACATAATATAGCTATAACGTCTTACGCGTCGGGACCTTTTACCCTCATAAATTCTCATTTGCGCGCATTCTATCACGAGAGTCCGTGCGTACACTTACTCACGCACAACGGACTCGCTACGAACACAATACGAAATTCATCAAAGCCTAAATCGCACCGCCAAAAAGCCATCATCGTCCTCGTCGACCATCCGCATCGACCATACGCACACACACGCACACACGCACACATCGCATCGAGACACAAAAGCACGGCAGGTCAAGCGTCGAGTCAATGGAAAAACTGCGAGCGAACCGACCAAAGTCCATGATACAACGTTTCTCGTACCCCCCAAAACGCTTTTTTTCTCTCTCCTTTATATAGGCGCGGCGAGAGTTTTCAGCATCGCGAGAGAGAAGCGCACCAGCACCGATCGCTACACTCGGTGGGCATTTATCACTTCCACTCGAGTTTTCACGCGCTTCATTAAAAACGGGACGCGATAAGTGCGAGTGTATAGAGCGCGAGAGGAGGAAAAGCTGCAGATGGCTGCCGATTTTTCATTCTTATTCTTGGCCAGATGAAGTGGCCGTTTTGTGTGTGTGTGTAAGTGTCTATGCCTTCGCCTCTCGGTCTCTCTCTCTCTCTCTCTCTCTCTCTCGCGCTTCGGCGCGCTTAGCTCGCCACTTGGACTCGTGCGGTGCATCCTCGTATACATATAAATTTCTCTTTATTGCACTAGCCTTCACGCGAGACTGTACACATACCTACACACACACACAGACATACGTGTAGATGGAGAGCGTTTTCTTCGGAGCTATAGAACAACCCCGACGTTATTCACGAGTGGACTTGAAAAGAGCCGAAATTCTTATAAGGGAGTCTTGTACACTTGGCTTCCTGAAATATTAGGCGATGTCGGCTGTCCATTAAATTCTTTTTAGGTCCTCCTGCAGGTCACTCGTGCAGTTCTATATCGGTAAATATTTGCGGTAGCGTTATAAAAGGCTTTATGTAAAATTTAATGGACTTACTTCAGGATCTTGGAAATACTTTAATTTTGCGAGATTATTTGAGAATACGGATTTTCGGGCTCATAGTAATGATTCAAAGGTTTATTTTGGTAGATGATGCTTTTCGGGATGTATGTATTTTTATTCAAAGAAGGTTGCTGAAAACTAAATTACTTATTTATTGACATTAAATTACTTATTTACTGACATCAAAGTAATTTTTTTTGACATTACTGAAAATATTTTTAATAGTTATGTCTGTTAAATTAATTTTTTTTTAACCTCTAATAGTACCGATATAGAGATTTTGTACCTTTACATTCTTTTTATACATGCCGATTTTTGTTACGTAAATCTGCCAAAAATTATACAAATTTTTTATTAAATGAAGTATTATTATAAAACTGCAGATTGTGTAGACCAAAAATTATACTTAATAATGGATAAGTTTGTGAATTAATATACCACCTACATGCTAATTAAATTTAATTGCTGAAAATCCATAGGCAACAATCATATTTTTAAAAGAATTATAATTTTCAATCACGGATATTCTTCAATATAAAATAATTAACATATTATTGGTAATCTATTTATACATTCAATATTTTTACTAATTTTAATTTCTACATGTTTTCTTAATCACAAATATGACTTACTTATTTAGATAAGTACAGAATAAACGAGCAGATGATTAGGTTTTGCCGCCAGAGTTTTGCAATGAAAACTAATGTTAAAAGATTAATATTAAATTTATCGGTATTTGTAAATGAATATCGCATATAGAAATAAACATCGTCCACAGAACAGCAGGAACGTCGGCGGAGTTGCAAAAATATTTGGATCATTACCGGCTTACAGTGTTGCGTGAGATTGCGCCACAAACAGTGCGCGAGGCGTAAATTTCAATGGGCCGGGCGATAAAAAAAGCTTTATTTATCCAACATAATAAAGAAAGATTAAATAAAAATAAAGAAAATTCGCTTTTCTCTCTCTCTCTCTCTCTCTCTCTCTTTCCACGTCTCTCGCGAGCACATAAAAGCGAGCCAGAAGCAAGATTATTCAAGCAACGTATATACGCCGAGTCATTAATTAAGCGGCACACGGCCGGAGCAGCAACTTCTCCCTTCACCGCTATATACACATACACGAGCTCGCGATTTCTCGGGCGGGCCTTTTTTAAATTTTCGCGATCGCCTTTTGAAAACGCGAGCGTATAAATTTCTCTTTATTACCCTGGCGCGCGCGCGACTATATACTCTCTCTCTCTCTCTCGCGCGCGCGCTTGTATACACTCGGCTCTCTTGCTCAACCTTTTAATGGCCCGACGCGCGTTACTCAAATTGAGAGCCGCACGCCAAAGTCTCTTTCTCGATCTTCTCGGATTTGATTTATTTCGCACGACTCATAATCCCGCGCCGATGCCGCTCGCCACGCAGAGTGCGAAGATCTGGCGGATTTATTTTCGTCGAGACGCGAGGAGCGCGCGCAGACCTTGCTTGTCCATACACTCGTTTCTGCCTCCTCGCAGGCCTGCGATATTGTCTGCGCTCGAATAATTATATATAAAATGAAGCGGAGCTGCAGAGATACGCGGAGCACGGCATGCGCACCTTTTTTTGCCGGCTCGACATTGCTAAAACCGCCAAAGATTAATCCCGTGGTGGCGAAAATGGTGTACCAAGATTCGCCGAGAGCGCGCTGCATAGTGTTCCGACTTGGAATCTCGTATTTCAACTAGATGCGACTTTTCTGCGCTCATATTTATATCGTCGATCTATCTTGAGAGTGTACATAGTCTTACAGTGCAAATTAATATCGGATCTGACGATAATTGCCAAAAATCTTTTTTCGGTACACCCACAAAATCATAAGAGAGAGAGCGCGTGTAGAGCTCTCGAGATATTCTTGGATTGTTATTTAGATGTCATTTGCGTCCGTCTTATATTACTTTTAACGAAAGTCACGATTAGCGTTTATGAAGCGTATCTTCGAACTCGTCGCTCAAAATGTTGGAAGCGTATCAAGATGTCCCCCTTGTACGCGGTGCACTGCAGAGCAGAGCAGTTGATCGCGCATTTCCTCAGCGAGCTTCAGCAGGAGCAGCTCGGACACGCGCACGGGACGCGCTGATTTAACGAATGTTAATTGAGTAAATTGGCCGCGGGCGAATCGGCAACATAAACCCTGTATTAAGTTCGTTCGGATAATAAATGAGCCCGACTTTTACAAGCTTAATATCTGCATAGCCGCGACAGCCTTAATTGTTATATCCCCGCGTCGATAAATAATCCTCTCGTATACTATGTATAACACATTCAATTAGCTTCTGCGGTAATTGTTATACGGTCGTGCAAACACAAAAATCCTCATACTCGCGCAATAAAAAAGTTATGATTAAACGCACGAGTGTAGAGTATAGGGAACGATCCCTGCTCTTACAAGGTAATTCTCCTTGCATCTGACCGCCGTGAGAGAGAAAGAAAGAAAGAGAGAGAGAGAGAGAGAGAGAGAGAGAGAGGGGAAGTTAAAGTAGTCGTTCCAAGTTCTCTATTAATTAGTACTTTGAATGCTTCGGCGAAAAGCATTCAACAGTCTGGAATTCAAAATTAACTCGCTCCACACACACACACACGGTCGCGCGCGGGCGCGAGCGTATCCACCTATAGAGTTTGCAAAGTTGAAATAGTTGAGAGGGAGGTATGGGGAGGGAGCGAGACTAAACAGCCATACTCCCGGCTAAAACGGCGCACAACTGGACCATAGGACCCCCGACGAGTCGCACGGCTCTCTCTCTCTCTCTCTCTCTTTCTCTCTCTCTAGCGCCAAAGGGGCTCCTAACTTTCGCTATACTGCGAATTACCAACGCGTTAAGCATCCGCCAATGAGCAGCAATTTAGACTCACCCCCCGAGGGGGGGTTGGGTATAGGCCACTTCTCCCGCGCGCAAGTTATACGACCGCGCCGCCCGTATATATAGTGGCAGCAGAGACTCTGTGCAGTATATATATATACGACACTGTGGGCGTAAGTTAGAAGTGCAGTAGCCGCCTGCTCTCAACGACCTTAATCTTGACCGTACGCTTACTCCATTCCCCTCTCTCTCTCTCTTTCTCTCGATATAGAGCGCGATTCTGGCTGTACTGCAGCAGCACACACACACACACACACACACCTTTCGTTTCGCGCTGCGAGTTTTAACACGCCGCCCATTAGCCTATTCGTATTATATAATCGAGGCTGCTGGCCCGATTCGTCGTTATATTATAGTTGCGCCGGAACTATGCAGGAGTTCGGTCTGGGAGGTCCGGGATTTTGAGGGTGAACTTTGTTAGTCCGACGTGGACGACTTGAATCGATATAGGTACGGAATGAAATTTAATTAGACCAGATCGAATGAAGTACGCAAACTTAATCGTTGATCAAATGCCGTAAATATTGATCCTTTATGAAACTATATACGTTGTGCTTTTCAAAGTTTACGAATTCTCTCTGAAATGAAATAGATTAGCTCTGTCACTCGAAAGAAGTATAGAAAGTCGCTATATGTGAAAGAATTAGACACCATAAAAGCTATACTGTATTTGACTCTTTAAAAATCGATGAAAGCCGTTTTAAAATGTTACGGCGATAGATGTTGGATTTGAAAAAAAACGTATGCATACAAATTGAGCGTGTCGGTAGAGCGAGTCGAAAAATCATTTATCTCGTGGTCAATGGGGTATTGACGCGCCGAGATCAATAGAGGCTAAGATTTGCAAAGATCGTTGACGACAGATCGCCGCTGTACCGTTGCTTTGACTTTGGCGAGTGAAAAATCGCTGCTATAGCGAATCTAATCCACTTTAAGAGATTTATCGCGGAACAGAAGTTACCGATCGCGTTCGATTTTCACGTGATGTATTGTCGCATTATCTACTTACGCTTCCTTGTAATAGTGAAAGTTGTATTATGCGCCCAGGTATATGTAATGTATCGCAATTTATGCAGCGTTACATAAGGTACACGCGACTTTTTCGGTTTAAAAATTTTGCCTATTCACTTCTTAAACGGTTAGTCCAGCAAAAATATCTCGCCAAGTATTCAAAGCTGAAAAGTAGAGCAATTTCCATGACAAGTATATATATACAAGTGTGTCTCTGGACACAACCCATACATACATATATAAGATTTGTTATATGTATCTGCCCGTACAAGTTATTCATAATCAAGGGATTGAAGCCTGTAGAAGCAGAGCACAGAGCACAGAGCGACAGCAAACATTCGACGAGCGAGCAGGAAGCAGTTCGGGTCCGAGCTAGAGACTCTGGAATCGGCGAGGACTCGAGGAAGCAATTTGCCTAATCGCTCCCTACGACTGCTCTCCAACTTTTCGTGGACGCGCACTACTACTGTTCCTACTCCTCCTCCCACTTCTCTCTGTCGCCTCCTCCTCCTCCTCCCCCCCCCCCTCCCTTACCCAGCCCCGGTCGTGGCTTTCGGCGCGTTTCGGAAATAATTACGCGGCAGTCTCGGCGGGCACGTTTCTCGATTTCCTTCCGCGCCGGGGGCCGAAAACGGAAAGTTTTATCGATGATAGAAATGTTTTCGTTCCCAGAAGGAGATCGCGTGTCAGCTCTCGACTCCCTATATACCTATCCTAGGCTTGGCCCTCTTAATTTCTTCTTTTTTTTTTCGTTCGCTTTTTCTTTTGCGCCACCGCTAAGCGATTTTCGCAGGCTAGAGTCAATTATTTATCCGGCGGGGAGCGAGACTACTGTGTGCATGATTTTGATGAATAAATAGATTTGTACGGGACCGGGGGAGTGGCGCTGACGGTGCGCGCTATATAATTGCGCTTTACGCCATTTTGATACCTTCATGAAACTTCACAAACTAGTCTGGAATTTGATTGCGATTGAAATAGCTCGGCCCGATGCCGTTGGGGAGGGAAATGAATTATTATTTCGTTCGGCGTACCCTGAATTCTGGTATTTGTTTTCGAATCTTGTTATGGCTTTTGGATGTGGCAATAAACTATAGATTAATATAATTGCAACACTTTCTATGAGGACAATGGAGAACCATTGGGTTTTTAGAATTAACGAATGTTCGAATTCAAATGCATAGAGAAGTCTACATTATATATAAAAATTTTTGCAAGTCACGACTACCGAAAAAGGGGTAGGTATTCATTGTCCAAAGGAAAACTTTATCAACCGTTCTTTGGAAAAAAATAGAAAAAAAATCTTTGGCTGCATAAGACTGCCTTTTCAAATTCACATAAAAAAATTATCTGTAGGACAACATTCTTTATAATTAATTTTCACGTATAAATTATTTAGTTTTCGATATTGTAATGTTCTCTCCGAGGTTCTCTCTCTTTCAACTTTCAATCGGTATGAAAGTTATTTTCAAATTTATCAACTGCTACTACATTAGAAATTGCCAATAAGCATCGACGGTAGGGTGGAAAAAGGTGGCGGAGACTTGAAAGGCGTACTATCTCCAATGCATTTAGCAAAATTTAGCAAAATACATTGGAGACCGTACCTTTTTCAAGCCCCCACCGAGGTAGTACCTTTTTCCGCCAAATCGTCGATATATAGGTACAAGGTTTACAAAAATAGTGAGAAATTTATTGGTAAATGCAAATAGTCCAAAGATTTTTCAAATTTATTTTATTATATCAACCATAAATTTATCCAGTTTTGAAAGAAAAAATGTTTTTCGAAATATGTAAGGTAACTTTTTTATAGCTTTAACACAATTTATTTCAAGAACGTGATTTTCAGACAAATTAGTTTTAGTCACATTTGTATTCCACTAGCCGTAGATCTTACTTATTCAAACATATGACCTAAATGATTTACTTTATTAAAACCTTGGCTTTATCATTACTGCGTCAAATAAAAAATTCACCACTTTTTGCATCGACTATATTTCCACCGTAACATTTGCATCTATTAAATAAATATAAAAAATCAAATTATTCTCAAAAGTGTAGATTTTTTTTAATTACTCAGCTAATCGCGATAACATACCACAGATAAACATTAAACCGTGCCGCTCGAGATCTTACTCATGCATATTATGTAATAAATGAAGCCGTAAATTATAAATCACACAGGCGTGACAGGCGAAAAAATTCGCGCCACTTCTCTACAGATACGAAATCGTGTACAAGGTGGAGGAGGTGGGAATCTAACAAGGGAGCGAGAGAAAGGGAGAGAGAGAGAGAAGCATCGAAAACGAAACGTGCCGCACGACTATCGCGAGGGCTTCGCCTGCAAAAGGAGCACCTTTTTCCGTAATATAACTCGCGAAATTATGGCGATGCTCGTGAGTGACGATCGCGAATCAATCTTTGCCCCGAGCAAGCTTCGATTCTTTCCCATAAGAGGTTCATGTCTACAGAGCGGGAGAGAGAGAGAGAGAGAGAGAGAGAGAGAAGGAGAGCAAATGCTGTGCACATGGCGCAAAATAATAGAGATCGCTCCGGTATCACTCCGATCGATCGATCGATCACCCTGCGAGAAAATTTGTATCCACCAGCATAATGAACCCGCTTGGCGGAAGTGTTCGCGTCTTGTCTTTGCATGAAATTATTTCGGTGTGCCCTCGTTAGATCGCTTACAGATATCCCCACAGATACACTATGCATTATAGAAAAAGTATGTAATTTTATGATCTTGTTCAGTGGGACTCGACTGTTACATGGAGATCTTAACCGCCATCGCAATGACTATAGATTTTACATTTTTCTTTTCTTAGAAAGTTTCTATTTTATTTGACCTGTAGTAATTAACTGCGTTGTCTTGTACGAAGTACACGATAGGCTTGCAAATAAATATTTGCCTTTTTAAAAAGCATTTAAGTCCGAGTGGCTTATAAAACCATTTATTTGTAACGAACTATTTCCAGAAATGTAAATCTTTAACGTTCAAATAGCTCTTTAAATGCGATAAAGATTGTAAGATCTAAATTGTAAATAGAGCTTAAAAGTATATTAAAAATTATACAGAGGGATATACATATAATTATAGCATAGGTAGGTTCTTATATGTTTTTATGCGATATATAAGAACCGAATCGGCCATTTCCATATAGCCGTAAAAAAGCTTGAGCAACATTAGTCGACAAATCCTTACAAGCTACTAACTAAAGCCTCGCAGCTTCCTGCCACGCTCAAGATCCAAGCAGCACAGATAAGAAATTACATAATCTGGCATCTACGGACTCTCGGTCGTCGCCGTCGTCTCCACTATACAGCGGCAGCAACGATTCCCTGAGAATCATTCCTCCGAATAGCGTCACGTCCCATGTGCCGGGGCAGCTCCGCAGAGCCACTACCTTTAAAATATATCGACATCCGGGTCTGCATGCAAGCACTCGACTCGCGCGCGTCTACGCGTGCACATAACCCTCTCCTCTCTTTCTCTCTCTCTATCTCTCTCTCAGCTCTCTCGTCCCGTTGTCGTATATATTCCTCGCGCCGTTCATGTCCCTCCACCCGCGCGACAGACATACAACTGCGCGGCATCACGTACCAGCCGCCGTCGCCGCCGTAGCCGCAGCCGCAGCCGCGTCCGTGTAACTACCGAGATCGTCACCGCCGATAGTCGCTCGAGCGATGGACCAATAATAGACGTGCCTTATCTCCTCTGCGCGGACTGCCTCTCTCTCTCTCTCTCTCTCTCGCTCTTTCGCTCCCTCTCTCGTATTATAGTTACGATATTAAAAGCACCGAAATGGCCCCCGGTATCTCAAGCTCGCGCGTATAACCTTCTGCGCGCGTACTCGTGCCTCGCGTGTAAAACTGTTCCACGGTCAAGCGAGTTCGCGCGGCGAAGCTCGGACACCCCGAGAGCTTTTTTCCCTTCCGAGCTTTTTTATCGGGGTTTTATCGGGGTTTTATCGGGGTTTTATCGGGATTTTATCGGCCACCTCGGCTACGGTGGTAGCGGGGGCGGCAGCGGCGGCGTGTAGCAGTAAAAAACTCATCTCTGTCTCTCTCTCTCTCCGTCTCGCCTACTCGTTCCGCGTCTGCGCAAAAGAAAAACGCGGAAGCGCTTGCGGGGTGGCGATCTCTTTCTCCGCGGTGTGGTATATGGCAAATCGCTCCGTTAGAGATGGGAAAGCTCGGGCGGGAGAGCGCACGCGAGGAGCCGTGGAGAAACAAATAAAGCGGCGGTGAACGGTGGCTGATTCGAAAGCTCCAGGGTGAATTCACACGAGAGATCACTGCGGATTGATTTCGCGCGGCTTGAATCGTTGTTGGTACGCGCGACTGTATACGCGACACCGCGCTACCATACAGCGTAACGCTCTTACGATTTACATCGTGTAAAATAGGAGAGCGGGATGCCGGCTGTTTGCGTTCGATGTATACAGGGTGTCGCGAGCTTTCGCGGCTCTGGCTATATCAAGCCTCGACATTACGAAATCGGATGAGTGTTATTAAGCAGTGTCGATAGTTTATTCAAATATTTCATGCTATACTTGTTCTGAGTATTAAATGGCTCAAAAATACACTATACTGCTTTTTATTGGTGGAATAGTCGAGCAATATGTGACGCATCTACCAAAACTCTTAGCTTTTAACGTGACGATAAACTGGTCTATGCTTTACTTTACTGCCGTCTGATTTTTTACAGCCTCATAAAAGTGGCCTAAAATTTTAAGTCTTGCAGCTGATTGCATAGCACTCGAAAAATCAATCGACTATTAAAAAATAATAAATTCGTTAAAATATATACTGAAAAAAGATTGGGAGAGCAGCTCTACCTGCACGACCAAGCGCGTGTAACGCTGGAATAGCTCGATGTGGCAGAGCTGTAGCATCGTATATGTATATACATAATCCTGTAGCAACGCAGCGACCTCTTATATCGAGATAGCTCCTGCACCGGTGGATACGAGCGAGTGCAAAATGTCATTTTCACAGCGTCTTTGATTTCTGCGATTTCGCTAACCTTCTCCAAAAAGGTGGAAAGTTACAGTATTTACACACGGAAAAAAATCGCAAGCAGAGTTTCATGAACCTTCAAGCAAAATTTACCGAATAGCTTGAGCTGAACTCATCAAGCAAGATGTGATTGACGGTTACAAAACATCTACAGAACTAGTTCGGTAAATTTTGCTTGATCAATCGAGTAAAAGAAGTTAGACATACTTTACCTAGCCTTAATCAAGTAATTATTGCTCGCGCGCGTGCATTTTCTGTCGGTTGCCGCTGTAGTTGTTGAAAATATTGAATATAAAATTAGGACTTATAAATTAAATAACTTGAAAAGTTAATGTTTACATTAGTAAAAGAGAGTGTATTATACACACTCGCGATTAGAAGACGGCAAAGTAATCTTTGCTTGATTATTTAGGC
>UELU01146851.1:0-13943 GCA_900490025.1 Megastigmus dorsalis | reverse complement strand
ATCAAGCAAGATGTGATTGACGGTTACAAAACATCTACAGAACTAGTTCGGTAAATTTTGCTTGATCAATCGAGTAAAAGAAGTTAGGCATACTTTACCTAGCCAATCAAGTAATTGTTGCTCGCACGCGTGCATTTTCTGTCGCTTGCCGCTGTAGTTGTTTACACCGTGTGATATGTACATAGCAACCGACAAGCGTATTTAATGCACAGGGTGTACAAATTCGGAAAATATGGTATATAAAATTAGGACTTATAAATTAAATAACTTGAAAAGTTAATGTTTACATTTTAGTAAAAGAGAGTGTATTATACACACTCGCGATTGGAAGACGGGAAAGCAATCTTTGCTTGATTATTTAGGCACTTTCTATTTGACTCTTATTTCAGTATGTATTACCGAATATTTTCAGTAACATTTGCCCAATAACTTCAATACATTTTGCTTAATTCCTGCTTCAGTGTAATCCGCAGAGCTAAATTGAGTAATGTTTGCTTGCGATTTTTTTCCGTGCATTATAATATCAACGCAGAACATTAATGATATACGAAATGTAGCTGCTTTTTATTGTCGTTTACCTGAAGAACTTCAGAATTCTTCAAAAGTTTCTACAGTAAAGAATCTTAGTTTTGAGAGTGAACACGTGTGAACAGAAAGTATTTTAATGATACCGACTCAAGAACGGCCCAAAGAACGAAACAAATAAATAATAAATTTAGTCAATCGCTTTATGATAGTTATATCATAATACTATTAATTAGGTTAAGTTTTTATGAAAGATTATAGATAAATTAAAGAAGATTTAGAATTCGTACAGTTTACTAATATTCGGAAATATAATTTAGTGTGACGCTTTCTATATAAACTATCGTTAAAAAATTTACATTGCTTATATATTGCTTCTTACGACAGAATTTCGCAACACCCTGTATGTGCATCGGACAGTCACGTGAACGAGGAACGAAAGAGAAAGAGGAGAGTAAAAGAGAAGAAATATAATGGCAAAGCAAACGGGACAGGAAGAGGAAAATATAGCTGGGGCGGATACACACAGTGAAAGCTGTGACTACTGCAGCCATGTGGGGAGAGGGAGAAAGAGACAGAGAACGAGATAGAGAGGAAAAAACAGAAGGTTAATTGACTTTGTTTGTTAATGGCGCCCGACCGACAAAATGCTGCGCATAAATTAAATTGTGGCGAAAATAATTGCAGGTGCTGTTCCCCTGCGTTTTTTTTCCTCGTTCGCCCTTCATTGACACAGCTGGACAAAAGCAAAAAAAGGTTTGCGCGACGTGTCTTCATTGTGAATTTTTTCGTACGATGAACCGTTTCACATCGAATTTAGTTAAATAAATTGTGGAGCTAGAATTATTTTATAAAAGGATTTCAGTTCCAATACAAAATTCAATTAAATAATAAGAATAATATGTGATAAATGGTTGATAATGATAGTTCATGCGGATACCAGGTGAAGTAGTTTTTATTCAAAGTGTTTTTCCAAGTTCAGTAAATTCTACATAAAGCTTACCAAATTTATTATACAATTGCATATTTAATATCCCATTCTATTTTTTACCGCATGGTTTGATCGATATAATATTTATGAGCAAAGCGTTCACGAAAGCATTCAATTTATTTCAATGTATTAGCCAAGTTACAGACTCGATTGTACTTGCCCGCGCAGAACGACTGCTGATAAAAAAGTTCATTTGCAAGTATTTCCCTAGCACAAAGAAGCAAAAGCGGCAACAGCGTAGCGGTAATAAATTTCGACGCAATTCATCTTCTTCGATCTTGGGCAAAGTGATTATCATAAATAATTTAATACGCCGCGTTACATCGAATCTATCACCCAAGCAATTTAAATAACAATACACCGAATCACATCAAAGACTCAATTCCACGCCGCATAGCGTCGCACAAAAGCGAGAGGAACGAAAGCGAGAGAGGGAGAGAGAAAGAGAGAGACTGAGAAAAAAAAACCCTTTCCGATATTAATCCTTTTGTCGAACGTCGATTTTTCACGTTCCAATGACCATCGCCAATGGAATATTTAGAATGGCATTTCGCGAGTGGAACAAAAGCACGGCAAATCGGAAAAATACGAAAGATATGCAAAGGCGTGGATAACTGGCACGTCTGTATAAGGGGCCGATGGGGAGGCATTGCTCCTCGCAGTTATATCCGTAAGGTGAGCGCGGCAGTCAAAAATAGAAGAGAATCGAGGAGTGAACGCAGAAAATTGAGAGACGATATCCTCGTAGGAATGCGAAATAGAGTTGCGCAATAACACGGCGAGCAAGGCAAGAGGGAGGGAGTGAGATATATATATATATATATATAGAGAGAGAGAGAGAGCTTTCGATTGGAACCGACGACGATGTCTTCGGAAAAGGCGATGAATATGCAACGCCGAGGGTTGTATATAAGAAATACGCCGTCGGCAGCTGCTTCGTTAGTAATCGTATGTATGCGTGTTGCCGTGTTCGATCGGAAATCGACTGGAAAAGTGCGATTTTCTACAGAGAGAAGGCCGCCAGTTTTCCTATGCTTATATATTTATATATATATATATTTCCATAATACGCTATTGTTAAATTTACAAAGCCTGTTCAATTTGCACGAAAAAGAATTGTTCGTCTGAATTTGGTTGAATTTTTACCAATTACGCGACGAGCGCACTGATGAAATTTCTGGTTTTGAAAAACGTTTTTTCTGATGCTATTCAGTGAAAAAATGTATTTTTTGTAGAATAATTTTCGTATAGAGGCGAAAAGAAATGCTACATAGAATTTTTCTATTTTAAAATGAAAATGAATTCATGAATATTCCGATACCAAAAAATGCCTTTTCGAAGTATTATGCAATAATAATTTTGTATTCAGCATAGGTACGTATTTTGAAATTTTCGCATGTATTCAGGCAAAATCACACATCAATTTGTTGGAAATATTTTATGTAACGCTACGCTTTTCTGAAATAACGAATAATGCGAATTCCTGTTTTCAAATTGATATAAAATCTATATATTTTCACTATTCAATTTTGCTATTTATTCCATAACATTCAGTAAAAGTTACTTGCAGACGTTAATTATTGAAAGCTATTATAATTTAATGATACATGAAAGTCTTTGATATTTAAATTTGTGTTCTATTTGTTATAAAAATTAGATGAAAATAATATTCTCGCAAAAGCGCCCATAAAAATAAATAATATACATTGTACACACATAAAATAGCAATGCTTAAAGAAAGTTAAACGCGCAATCTAATAACTTGAATGTATAAGAAGCCATGAAGTTGTATTGTTGCGGAAATGCAGTAAAGTAATAGATCCAAAGTAGGCTTTTTGTATAGAAAGCAAACACAGGAACACGAGCGGTTTTCTCATAACTATATTTCATTGCAAAATGGCAATTCTAAAAATCATTTTCGTTTGCCTTGTAAATATGTGATTTTAATCAATGATTTAGCTCACAGCAAAAACCCACGACGAGAAAACACAACGAGGGTCTTAAATTTTTCCCCCATTCTCTCTCTATCTCGTCCGCTCTCTGAGTCTCGCGAGATGATTCCACTACTCGAGAGTGCAAAAAAATCCACCAGACTGTTTCGTTTTTCTCGGAAGCGGAATTTCTCAAATTAGAAAAGAATCCGTTCATCGCCTCGAGCAGGATGATTAAACCGTCGTTTCCACAAGAAGGAAAATACTTCTCTCGCGTCTCGTCTAGTCGACAGGTTTGCAGCAGCGGCAGCAGAGGCGGCGACGAGAAGAGAGAGAGAGAGAGAGAGAGAGAGAGAGAGAGAGAGAGACCAGGGCTACAGGTACAACTTAATTCTCCCTGCGCACAGTGTAATTTCGTAAAAGTGCTTTAGAGCGAGGCGTCTAATGAAGTTTTAACGGCTCTTGGGGGTCGTCCATCCAAGATCCAACACAATGGATCCTAGACGAGAAGGAGAATGCAGCGGTGGCGGCTCTGGAAAAATCGAAAACTCTATATAAGCAAAAAACGGTAGTGTTTTCGCCTTAAAAACTCTTGCTACACTTTTTAAGCAATTACAGAATGCGGTAGTAACGCGCTCTGGTTATATAATTTACCTCTTAACAGATTGTTCCTAGAAACTGCTTCAATAGTTTGCTTTTAGAATTACGTGCAAGATATTGCGTTTACGAACAACAGTTGTAAAGTTTTCTATTCATTTTTTTTATAACTGGCGCACTTAAATTACTATAGCATAGATACCTGTGTGACTACGAGTTATATGGATTGAAAGTGCACAGTATCTTAATAAATGCAATCAAACTGAAAATTGCATCATTTGCATTTTTACATAACTCTGTCGAGTGTAACCAAGTGCCATTCTTCAAATCATTCATTCGTTATACCGCTCACAATTTAAGAAGGTCGGGCAATTTTATTTGCTGGATATAAAACATATTACTTTATGGACAATTAAGTCGTTTGCCAGTCATGCGCGGCGGGCATTTTATTGTACACCGTGAAAATAGTGAAAACTTTGCGACGACACTCGAGACGAACAATTTGAAAACTCTATATAAACGCTGTGGAAAAAGGAAGTATTTCACGAGTTTAGATCCCAACGTCCTCTCTTCCCTTTTAATGCGTATACACCAATGGGAAGAAAAGGAAGGAGCGTTCCGGAAAATGACTTTTCGTCAGCTGACCTTTTACGATGACCTTTATATCGGTAGAAAAATCCTTAAAAATTATCCTCGCGTTGCAGCCACAAAGGCTTCATACATATTCCGTTGTGCAGCGGCAGCAGCAGGAACAGCAACGAGACAGAGAGCAGCCGAGAGAATTTTCAAAGGGCGAGCGTCGTAAAAGTCCCCTTTACGATCGCACGCGTATACACGGGCCCAGTCATCTCAAGTTGGGTAAATCCGATTAATTCATCCTCCATTCACGGGAGGTATCCAAAGCCTCGCTTCCCAAATTTTTATATCGGCCATATAAAGCGACACCGCGGATCGATCTCGTATAACGCGGTGGGCCTACCTTAACCGTGAAAAATCCACCAAATAAACATCCGCAGAGCAATAAAAGTGGGATTTCAGGATTTCAGTTTTCTCCACCGACACATAACAGAGCCGAGATTCACAGATTTTTACACGAGGCACAATGGTAAAATCGATTCGAAACGTTTTCCGCGGTGAGGAGAAAAAAAAAGGAAGGAAGAAGGAAGTCCCTTCGGCTGCAAATATAAAATTCGTATGTACGTTTATGCACGGCGGGCCTCCTTTTTACGAGTCGATGGCGTAAGGAGGCTTCGTGTTTTTTAATGGCCGGCGGCCGGCAGGATGCTTTTCTTGAAACTGTACACTGTCGCGGCTCCCAGCGGGTTCTCCGATTATGGGGTGTCCAGGTGCGCCAAACCGCAGTGACTCGACGTCTCGTCTGGACCAGTGGAGCGCGCGCGTGCCGTCCATTCTCTCTCTCTCTCTCTCTCTCTCTCTCGGCTGTTGCTGCTGTTGCTGCTGTTGCTGCTGCTGCTGCTGCTGTGATCCACTGAGAGCGAGTCGCTGTTGCAGTGTATCTCGCGTTGCCAGGCTTGATAAGCAATTACGCTTGTTCGCCACGATGCTAACGGATCGTATACGGTAAGCGCTTATTTTGTCCTCTCGTTTTAAAGATTATATAATTACCATTCACGTGGATATGCGAGCCGTCAATGTGAACATCTTTATTGTGCTATGTAGGTGAAAAAGTGTTGGATTTAATATTGCTCAATGAATATATGTATATTTTATGGAAATTTGCGACAAAAAATTGAGTGTTTTTACATGTATTATGGCTTAAAAAATTCATCCACGGTCGGTGAAATCTTCTGCAATTATATGTTATTCCGCGTTTGGAGCCCACTTTGGTCATAATATTTTCAATCTAAAAGTTCAAATAAATAAAAGAGTTCGCATAAGTTACGTTATACAGCAACTTAATTCGCGCTCTTCCTCGTAACGCATTCCGAATTAATTAAAATTTCAATTTGTTATTTCAGCTTAAGTAACGTACGCACGAATTGCTGTTTTGATTAGCATCGGCGGCGCAACGGCCACCTATAAGCGATAATTGAAAATATTAATCAAGTGGATTTTTCGCACACGGACGACTACGACGATCACGACGAAAACCAGTCAATTATTTGCATTACCAATACAATAAACACGTTGTAATTGAGTAGCCCCACCTTCATTAATTTTTATTATTATCGCACATGTGTAATAAATGTATATCCTCGCACTTGGCGCAATCTCGCGCGATATCGGAGCTTCGGGATAATTAAGACATTCCGTCCAAATAAGCAGAATTACTCGCTCTGCCTCATTCTCCGATGCCTGTCTCTATATCCTCTCTCTCTCTCTCTCTCTCTCTCTCTCTCTCTCTCCTTGACTCCTCGTCTTCTCTTCTTCTCGACGCGCATCCCTCACCTTCTTGCGTCGTCTCTCGGCTTTACGAGCGCTGTAATAAAATATTTTCCCGCAATTGCGTCGTTAATTTCATCTACCGAAAAAAGACGCGAGAGCAAACTGCGGCAGCAACTTCTTCGCTCTCGCTCTCTCTCTCTCTCTCTCTCTCTCTCTCCCCCTCGAAGGCGAGTGCCAATCGTAAAACCCGAGCGCGTCAATGTACACGCACGGTTACATACACACGCGCGTCCCACACGCGAGAGAAGGAGAGGAAAAAGACCAGTAGGACGACGTGCAGCTATATAGGAGCGATGTTTGTCTCTCCCCCTCTGCCGCGAGTAGAGTACAGAGAGAGAGAGAAAGAGAGTGAGAGAAAGAAAAAAAGAGAGAGAGAGAGAGGAAACGCTGCTACTCCTGGTGCTGCACGTGCAATACCGTTGACGTATGGATCCGAAGCCGAGGCCGACAGACGACGTCGAGAAAAGTTTGCCAGGTCGCGCGCGAAGAGCATCCGACTACGTAGCCACTGTATACACTAAAGTTATTGCACTTCATGGTCGACTATAGGCCAAAGTATCTCTGTGAGTTTGCTCGACCAAAGAGACCGCTAACCATCGCCGTTATACTCATTTCCAGCTGTTTTAAACTTGTCCGTTAAAATCTTGCAAAGACTTTCAATATCATGAATATTTTCAATGTATAAAAATATTATTAAAATAAACACAAGCTGCATTCCCTTTATTTTTTTAAATGAATTGTTGTTTTTAGTTTTCGGATTTTTAACGAATAAAATAATTCATGGAAATAGTCTATTTTTTTTTTCATTGAAAATAATTTTATATACGTGTTCTCGGTAACTCAATAAATTTATTATTGATAAAAATACAAGAATAGGGAAAAAGCATAAAATGCATATACTAGGAAAAACGAAATTTCGCAGGAAAAACAGATTTAAACACAGAGAGTGAGAGACCGAAAAATAATCTATACTCCCCTACGGTATATACAAAAAGATTAGCTTTAAAATAACTAGTGGCACATCGCAGCAGTAGCAGCAGTAGCAGCAGCAGCAGCAGCACCAGCACCAGCACTAGCGAGCCACTCTTGCTTTTTTAGCCTCGGCTCGCTTATTCTCCACATTCGTTTGTGATGATTCCCTTTTCTCTTTCTTTCTCTTTCTCTCTCTGGCTTTCCGCCCGGCTGCGGCTGCTGCTGCTGCTTCGATCACGTGACAGCTCGTTGACTACCACGCAAGCTGCGATATTTCATCCATATCGGATCTACAAAGTGGATTTCGAATCGACGGCGGAACCGAAGAGCAGAGAGAGAGAGAGAGAGAGAGAGAGGAGAGACACAGAGAAAAATCAGGTCTCCTTTTTATTGTGTTGACATTGAGCGCTCACGAGAAATTCCACTTTCTTTTTTACCTCCATTTTATTTTTCCTCGTCCAGCTCTCGGGACTTTTTATATCGGGCTATATACGACCGAACGCAGCTAAGCAAAGCTCGGGGACTCTTTCTTTTTTGCTTTCTTCTTTTTCGTGTGTGGCTCCGTGTGTATTTACATAACGCGGAGAGCCGCTGTCCCTTTCTGCGGCTATATAGCAACGCGCGGAAAATGCGCGGATGGCATAAAAGGGGGGACGCCACAAAAAAAAAGGGCCAAGCGCCTAGCAATAGAAGTAAATTTTTGTTTAGGTCGTTACCATAGGCATTTATATAAGCCATAAATCCGCTTTAATAGTTGGCGATGCCTTTGTCGCCCGCGAGCGAATAAAAAGAAGAGCTGCTGCTGCACACAAACATACACACACACACACACGCATACAAAAACGCGCGCGCGCGTATAAAGGCGCGGGATTATAAATCAAACCGTAACCTTACCGAAAATGTTCGTTCGCGCCCTGCTTATATAGCTTCCTTCTCCCATTCCTCGTTCGCGCACGCGCACGAAAATTAATTGAATAATTTATGCAGATTTTCAGGCTCTCGCCCGCGAAAGCTCCCCCCGGGCGCAAGCAGCCGCGCAGCGAGTAATTAAAGAGTCACGCGAGGATTTTCCGGGCTCGGCAGTCCACCGACGAACGCCTATTATATACACTCCACGGCCGCTTTTATATATGTACAATAGCTATAGGTGTACACACGAGCGACTGTGCACGCCTTATATATATATATATATATATACATATATATGTACACGATACAAGAAAGTTGTTAAGCCGTCAACTGTACTTTAACGGTTATAAATTCGGAAGTAGGCCAGCAGTCAGGGCCACTATATAAATTGTATAAATTGTGAGCGCGCGCGCTTAGCTCTCGCAAGCGTCGCGGGCCCATCCTTTTACGACTTATTTTGGACGGTAATTAAATTTCCACCCCGCGCCCACGGCTTTTTACGACAATTGAAGCGAATTCCACGGAGGTTCGCTATACAATAAACTGCGTACAGCTTCTGCTCTCTCTCTTCTCTTTCTCTCTCTCTCTCTCTCTCTCTATTTATCGCTGTCTCTGTCTATGTTTCCTTTTTGCCATAATACTTCCCCCCCCCCCACATGCGTACTACGCGCAACTGGGCTATATACATCTCTCCCTTCTTCGGTTAGGTCGAGCGCGAAGAATTTCGACAATTAAAATCCACTCCCCCGCTCGTGCGCCGCCGCCATCCTTTTATGCCCGTGACTCTCTCCGCTTGTGTCCCTGCTAGTCGACTTTTCCGCGGTCATTTCGTTGGAATACTCGTTTGCTAGACCCTCTGCGGAGAAGAGGGGATGCGAGGGGGAGGATGAGGGGGGAAGGAGAGGTGGAGGTGGAGGGGCAGGGGCACATTTACCACTCCAGTGCACAGAATTTCATGGCAAACGA
This sequence comes from Megastigmus dorsalis, assembly GCA_900490025.1. Lineage (NCBI taxonomy): Eukaryota > Metazoa > Arthropoda > Insecta > Hymenoptera > Megastigmidae > Megastigmus > Megastigmus dorsalis. Next base: position 4,646 of record UELU01146851.1, on the reverse strand, counting down.
ATGTTCATGGGGTTGAAAAGATTTCTTTTTTTCGTGCTTTTCGGAGAAGAAGAACCCCCGGCGCCAATTATTCTATGGTAGAAGAGATGAATATTAACGATGCTTTAAAATGTCTCGTGTTAATGAATACTTGTGGGGACACCTGCGACTTGCTGGAAGAGGAAAAAAGTGGTCTTAAGTACTCTGCGAAAATTTCTCGCCTCTTTTTTTTTGTACGGAAATATAAATCTTTGACGCTGTATGGTTCTATTTCTCGGAGTTTCGCTTTAGGCATATTTCTGTTTTAATTGTTGATTGTGCATTTATAGTAAAAGTGGTCTGGAATACTTTAAGTTAATATCAACGCGTTCAAATATTTGAACAATGGGATAATATCAAATTTGGTACATAAATGGTAATTTAAAAATATCTGAAATTTAGTAAATAACTTCGGCATTAAAATTGCGGAATGAGATCGATAAATGCTGATTTTGTAATAATAATAACGTATTTATAGCTTTTTATACTGTAACGTATTTATAACAATAAAGTCCCCATAATATTGCGGAAATTAAATAAATCAAATGCCAACAATAAAATCATCCATGCAAAAAGAAAGAATCATAATAGTAGCATAAATCCGTCGGAAAAGGTGTCCCGGCCAAGCGGGGCAAAAAATTAGTTAATTTAAAATCACGAATTATGCCCAGGAATTTCCATATCATCCATTTCCCATTGACGTCGTCAAAAAAAAAATACCTACTAATCGAATAACCCTCGCGCGCTTTTTCGCACACGTCGGGAGCGAAAAAAAGCACACATGATGCATAAATGGAAATCCGAGCGATGTACTGCACGCGCGTGCGATGCGCAACGAGAGTTCCGCGTAAAAAAACCCACACACACACACGCCCCCGGCATATTTCGGCATTAAAATCCATAATCTAGTTACGTTTGATGGCGCATGAAGGCGCGAAATGTGTTATGTAACATCGCAGCGGCGGCCGCCTCGTTCCCGGACAAAAAGCCGACTTTCAGCCGTGTGCAACGGACAGGCCGAATAGAACGAGAGAGAATGAGAGAGAGACGGAGCGAGAGAGAGAGAGAGAGAAGGTCATATATGTGGATACACTCACCGCAAGAGGTATTTACGCGATATAAGTTAATTGAATTGTAATTCGATCGGGCAGTGAATTTCCAGCGGACGTTCTTGGTGCGTGCGCTCTCTCTCTCTGTCTCTCCCGGCAAAGCTCCCCGGACATACACTGCACCGGAACCCGAATATATCGATTTTATTGATGTTTGCCAACAGGCGTATAGGCGAGAGCTAGAGATCGGCATTATTAACGAGCTCGATCCCCCGGAATTCGCGGACGCGGCGAGGCAAGCGCATGAATATATGTAGCGGGAAGAGAGAGTGGGAGAAGCCGCTATATTTACTGTACTGCCGGGCACTCGCGTCGCTCTGTTGCCTTCCGCGTGAGCACTGCACCATTGCTCTCGAGCTATATTATATTTGCTCGAGGGAATTATTAAATTAATATCCGGCACTTTCCGCGGCCTGACGCCCCGGATTTTTGTTGATTTTACCATTAGTTACACGCGGGCCTTCGCTGCTGTGCATAGCCATCGTGTACGTATATGCGCGCTTTTATACGTAGTCCCTCGCGTTATCTTTCTTTCACTCCGGAGTGAAGCGCGAAAAAGGAAACTTTTTGGCTCCATTTTCGCATTCGAACGATTTTCGTTGTACTCTGTTTTGTGTTTGGTAGCGTGGAGCAGAATCATTGGTTGAATGACAAAAGAGTATATAATGAGAACATTTTAAAAGTTATGTACGGGACGCGTGATTTACGTACAAGTCCATGCATCACCGCGATAATAGTGAATAAATCACGAACAATATCAAAGCGAATATTAAAGCGAAAAACGATTAATGTTTGAGTAAATGAACGCGGGCCAGTGATGGTTGCATTTGCCCTGTTAATCTCAATATGACCAATTCAAAAGTATATTAATAGAACTTTCATTTTTCCCATCTTTCTCTGTCCCTACCTTAGCTTTAAAATCCATGCACACCATTCAGTCAGTCCAGTTCATAATTCAACAATCATCATCCTTTGCGAAACTCCGCGTTAAATAGACGCTGTGTCAGCTTTTCACCAAAGAGTATAAAATATACATCGCATCGCGTTATATCCTCGACTCCTCGAACTACTCTACGACTTTCTTTCCGAGCGCGTGTATATACATACCTATAAGCGGAACCGCGTATATGAGTAATTGATTTTAGCGAGAAGGAGAGTCGAGCATATTTATGGGGTTATATCGGCCGAGTGGCGCGCCCCGATGGAAATGCATGCAGGGAGTCTGCGCAGCTGAGAGAGAGAGAGAGAGCCGCTTAAACTCGAAACTTGTTTGCTCGTCTCATTAGCGCTCTGTGGCCTGAGACTTGGCTCATTACCTAATCAGTCGCGTGAGCGAAAACGACGCCTCACACTTTCACTTATCATTTGCTTATTATTCAATGGGCGTCGATCGTTACTTCTCCAGCGCTGCGATTCCGACATGAAGCCAATGTCTTTTGAATATCTATAGAGGGAGAGAGGGAGAGAGGGAGAAAGAGGGGGAGAGAGAAATCTCGAGAAAATTACCCTTAATGATCGGTTTCTCTCGTTCGTTAATTCCGCAGATCCGCGCGGAGATTGCGACCTTGACTAAAATCACTCTTTCCCTCTTTCTCGCTTGGTACGTGACGGAGCGAATCATTACGATTCCCTTTGATAATTTATGCGCGCAACGGCTTGTTATTACACCGGACAAAAATGTCGCCTTTTATTACTAAATATCCGTCAAATTAACTTCTTTTTGTGCAATTATTTGTAATACATGGTTGGTTTTAATTTTTGTAGCTCGCAGTTACCTCGATTACAGTGTCTCGGAAATAATCGTTATAAAAGATGGATTGTTCTTTAAATGAAACATTACCGAGAATTTTATGAATTTTCATTCAAGATAAATTTTAAGAGCCACAATTCATATTTATTCGAAACTTGTGAATATCATAATATTTGTAATAGCTTATGCACTGTAATTATTATGATCAAAAAATAAAAATAATGCGTTCCATAATCTTATTACATAATTTTTACAGAAAATTAATCTGCAAGTACCCCCGTTTCAGAACATTAAAAAGATACTTTGGTCAAGTCAATAACAATCCAGTCTTTATGAAAGTGTCTTGGCCTAGACCTAATTAAAAAGTCACTATTTTTATCAGTAATAGTCTCTAGTTTTCTGTAGTACCTAATTAAAAAGTAATTATTTAATCTACGAATAAAATCACCAACTGAACGATGCCGGTACATGCCACCTAATAAATCAGACAACAATTTTATGCAGTACGAGCACTGCCTAGGCTTACTGCACTTTAAAGACATTCAATTTCGAATTCAGCCAGCAAGTTTATTTTCTCAACCGCACATAAAACTTTCTTTCCACATACATAGCAGCGGCGGCAGCTTCCACCCAGCGAAATTGGCACGGCGAAAAGGAGCGAGACAGAATATTCCAGAACGAAAGCTGGCCGTAGGACATACTTCATCCCGCGCGCCTTGTATACAACGGATTCGACCAGCAGCGCCCGCGAGCTTTCCTCTCTCCCTCTCGCCCTCTCTGTTCCTCGTCTGCGGGACTTTATTTGAATTTATCTTTGGCCAACACAAATTTCCGCGCATTTTTCACGTGCACAGCAGCAGCGGCGCCCCACAGCAGCAGCAAGTGTGCCAGGGATTGTGCGCGGTGTATGTATATATGGGAGGTGAATTTTGGACGCTCACGCACACCACAGCGGGTCCTAAATTCACAAAACCGACGGCCCGTAAAGCGTTTCGTGGCGCAAGCGCAAGCCGTTCCGTGTTCAGGAATATATAGGAAGAGAGCCGGAGAGAAAAAGAGAGAGAGAGAGAGAGAGAGAGCCGCTGGGTATACCTACACCAAACATGCGCGCATGGGCGCAGGTATGTATATAGATACAGAGACGCGTACGAGAGGGAGCGAGAGAGCAACCCCTTGACAGAAGCACTGATGAATATCTACCAACTATTCAGAGAGAAAGAGAGAGGGAGGCAGAGAGAGAGAGAGAGCACATTTCGGAGGACGAGACCGGCTTCAGTTCCCACTGACGTTTCGCCCTCTCGGATTTCACTATGGCTCTCGTATTCCAAGCGTAATCCTAATCAAACCAAGTGACGATGTCACTTTTACGAAAGGATGATGTGGGCTCTCTCTCTCTCTCTCTCTCCTGGTGCCTCCTTCTCATCATTTGGTTCGCTCGCTGTTTTGCCCTTCTTTCTCTGTCTCTCTCTCTCTCTCTTTCTCTTCCCCCTTTTTCATCACCGCTTATTTTTGTGCCTTTTTCCCACTTTTTTTAAAATTAAATTACCACTGTTTTTTCCTTCCAGCTCGCTCGCGAGCGGGTTAGCTTTAATGACGTACGCGGCTTAATGGCATAGTACGGTAGGCTGTTTTTTCTTTCCTTTCGAGTGCAAATAAAACTTATTTCCTCGGTTATTATTGGTGTTAAATCAGATAAGAGTGAGAAGGGTCAGTGCACTCGCCCCTCCTCATTCCGTGTGTTGAAATAATCACTTAGAGCCCCCCCCCCC
>UELU01146848.1:0-30323 GCA_900490025.1 Megastigmus dorsalis | reverse complement strand
TGTGTGTGTGGGTGTGTGTGTGTGTGTGTGTGTGTGTGTGGGTGTGTGTGTCTATATATATACACGTATATGTACAAGGGTGAAACGATGATTTTGAATTCGGCGAGTCGAGATTGCGAGAGGCGCGAGACTCGTTGCGTGCATATATATAGGGGTGCAGTGGCGAATAATTGGACGTAATTGAAGCACTTGTCAAGAAGCCATGGAGTAGTTTCTATATCGCGATTGTTGACCTGCTATATAGATAGTTAAGTGGAAACATCAGTACTATCGATGGACGATGTTTATAGGTTATTTTCAGATCCAGCGATATGTTTGCACGACTCGTTTTTATTAGAAAGCTGTTAAATTTCATATATTTTCTATGTATATTTGGGAATGTATTTGTGTTTACGAAATATCGTTAGAGCAAGGCGTGTGTTGTGAAAAACTTGAACTACTTGTTCAAAGTAGTTTGCCTCGTAAGTGCAAGGCAAAGCTGCGGGACTATGTTATATGCTTGTAACACGAAGAACGTGATAATTCTAGAGCAGTCTGCATACTTTAGCGGGACGAAATTCATAACAAACTTAGCGCGTTACTTTATTACTAAAGATTATCAGTTGCCACAATCATTTACTTTCACATCGTCATCGTCTTTCTATATAATTTAAGTATCAGCTAACTCAAGTTTACTTGAAAGCTAAACTAAAAATTTTCGGTTTCTTTTCAGAAGTCAATTTAACGTTCTTATTTGATGTATTAAAAGAAATTATTTGTTTATTCTCAATGAAACTAAATATTCAGCAAAAATTACATTTTGAAGAAAATGTCATGCGGATATTATAACTAGCAATGACAAAGACATTCAGGCTCTTAGTCTAATTATTATTTTTGATCAAGCGATTCGAGATATTTGGCAAATATTTAAGGCCACTAATTCCAGCCTCATCAAGCTCCGAGTCTTAAAATCCATGCCAGCCATACTGGCTTTTGGACGCGGCATCTCCCAGCTCCGCGGCTAATTGAAACAATCGTCGGACGAAGGTGGGGAAGCAAGAACGCCGCGTCGACAGTCCGTAACGAGATTCATCAGGGCGCAGAGTCTCGACATTTCTCACGCCCCCACGTACACGTACACACTCGCGCACAGGTCTTGGACGTTGTCCAACCAGGCCAGGCGCGCCGCCTGTCATTGTTCCTGTATCTCATTCACTTGCCGCAGCAGAAAACGAAATTAAACCAGGAGGAGTGCACACACGTATAGCCTGCACGGGCGCGAGTGAATTTTCCGGCGAGCGGAATATCTGGTTAAAAAAATTGGAAAATACATCTATAGGGAGCCGAATTGAGTAAATAGCCGCGCGACCTGCGTGTACGCGAACGTTTGTCTTGTGGATTAATACGGGACGGGTGGGAGAGAGAGAGAGAGAGAGAGAGAGGGAGAGAGATGAAAAAAAGGCAAGCAGACGCGGGATTTAGTCGATTGGTTTTGTTCGGATGCCGTTTGTTGTGACTAATGGCCTGGATGCAGTGGACGTGACTGGAAATGCGTACTGCTATTTTTCAATTTCATTCTTTCCCCCCCTCGCCCCTATTTTTATTATTTTTCTTTCCCATTTACCATGGCTATATGTCAATAAACTTTTACTGGGTCACTTTGATTGCTTATATTGCGAATGACGGGAGCGTTTCTTGTTGTAACCCGCTGTACTAATTGATAAAATGTATTTATTTAAATATGAAGAATGCGTGTACGTAAAGAAGTATGAATGAAATGGATATTGTGCTGTTATTTTTTTCTAAAGAGTTACATTTATAATCTTATTAACGATGTAGAAAATTCTTATGAATAATTAATTACGTTATTGCTGTGGAGGGAGAGGTTTTTAAATGATGCCGAGTATTCCTTCTGCGCAGTTCATAAAGTACTTCTTTTTTTTCCTGCTGTGGTAGGTTTATTACGTCTACTGCTTTGGCAGAATTCCCGAGGTTACTCAAATGTCTATTCTTCGATACAAAGGGGTCCATGGATCGTAACATCCTTACGTCGGCAGTAAAATAAAATTGATACAATAAAATTGTGCATACTTATCAAAGTTGGCTTGGCGCTTCAGTCCGTATGCTAAAAGTCGCGAATCTTAAGACTCTTAGCTTCTTCATATAATATACAGGGAGGGGAAAAAAGTAAGTAAATTCGAATGCTGTGTCTCGGGAACTGACTCCTTGGAGGACTCCTTAATCCTTTTAGTATTATGGGGATTTCACTTCAGCTACGAGTTCAACGGTCAAGTGAGATTCCACTCTGAAGCACTCGGAGACGAACCTTTCGCATTATGTTGAGATGTATGCGCAATGTGCTAGGTGAACGAGCTATTTTTGATATGCCGCGAAGAATGCTCAAAGTTATATAAGACGCGCAGAAATAATGTACATATGAATATTTGCGAAAGAATTGACGAATAGAGTATTTTGTAAGATGTGAATATTTAAAAATGAGTTTGTGCAGAATCTGGAAATTTTCTCGGCTGTTTTATTAGCTATACGCTCTATCCAAGTTAAATTCTCGAATCCAGCGCTCAGGTGAGCGCGGACCAAATGAATGCCATGCATAACTGGCAAAAGCCCTCTTAACGCTCCAAGAACTAAGTCGATAAGACTCAAGTCGACGCCTCGTGGAGATTAGGGGTCAGCGAAGATTACAGATTCGACACTTAAGCGCCGTAGGTATAGGGGGGGATGGCAATTCATGCATTGTTAAGGGATGCGAGAATCGATGGGCCACGCGCCGATGCACAGTCGGATCGAGCGGAACAGAAGCGCAGGCCCAACAGCACCACCACGAGGTGCAGCAGCAGCATCGGTAACGCAGAAGAGAAGGGGCCGTAGAGACCTCCTCGTCCTCGCGCCATTCCAAAGGGATAAAGCCCCCTAATCTCGATCCTGGATTCTGGCTCAACTATACTCTCTATAAGTGTGGGTATGCGTGTCTGTGTGTCTGTGTGTATGTCGCTCCCTATACTCTACACTCCCACAAGGTGAGTAACCTACTGCTGCTGCTGCTGCTTCCGCTGTATAGTCCTCCAATAGTCGCCCGACGGTCTCGATAGCAAAGAGCCACTCTCTATCTCTATCTCTCTCTCACTCTCTCTGTACGGGTGTGTGTGTGCGAGTGGGAGAGGGTAGGATTTGCATTCGATTTGACGATGATTAAGCGATCCTCGAGGCCAACTCTCCGCGCCAATCATGACCGAAGAACAAGAGGGAGAATCCAGTGTCGATGCTATCCCTTGCTTCTGCTATACCACACTGTTGCTGCCGCTACTGTTGTTGCGTCGTTCTCAACCCATTATTCCCAACTCTCCCGTTTTCCTCTCTTTCTCTTTCTCTCGCTCTCTCTCGCTCTCTCTCGCTCTCTCTTTGACCCCATCAGTCGCGCAGTGTTCGCTTAAAGCGGCGTGATCGCTCTTGTATTCCGCTTGCGTTTCGGGCTAATGAATTTGCGGTCGGACCGCGACGAAAATACCCAGCGCTTGCAACTCGGTGAGATTGGCACCGAAAAAGGGGACCGTCCGACCTCTCCAGTCGCCGTTGCTGCTCTCCCTGCTACTCTTGTTGTTGTTGTTGTTACCGCCGTGTTGTTGGCTCGAGGGGAGGGGGGGGGGGGGGGGGGCCGAGTGACTTTAAGGGACACGACGGAATTAGGAGCCGTATCGCTGATGAGCGCGATTGAGAGCTGTTCGCTTCATATATATGTATATATGGATGCTTTTGCCTTACTTGGGATTACTCGGGAATAGTAATCAGTTGCCCGTCGTTTTTGTTTTTGTTTTGTTAAATAAAGTCTATTTCAATGATGCAACAATTTTGGGAACGCGACTGCAGTTGTACGAGAAACGATAGAGCGCCGTAAATTCCCCCAGCTTCGAGTAGCTTTGCCGCTATATCGTCCACATCGTCCCAACTCGCAACCGCCCGCATCATAAGCCACCTGCTTCGCGCATCAAACTCGTGCTTGGCCGAATAGAGGCGCGAACTGTTACTAACCCATTCGAATGCTCGTTCGCTCACGCAAGATTCCACCGCAGGACTAACGATCTATGGTTACACAGACGGAATAGTTTTACGTAATGCCCAATCTCGAGTCCGCGTTAACCGAGATTTACTCCTTTATTACCTGTAAGGCCCTTTTCGCCCACTGGAATATGGACTCGAATATTTGATTTTATCCCGAGGGCAACGGCTTTTGCGGCTGTACGCAGCTCATTTGAATCCGATGAAAATTTTAGCCGCGGCTTCTTTTATTTTCGCTTTTGCGCCAGGATTTCGCATTCTTTGTACATATCGAAGCATCTTGTCTGAAATTGGTTTTTCTAGAGACGCCTGCTTTCATCGCTATGGGATTGCATCGTGTATTGCGGTATATAGTTTCGAAACTTTCATTCATTCATAAAGGTACACGAGTACGCAACACTACACAATTTCTGCTTTAAATTGAGTCGTCTATAATGGTTTTAATGTATGTAAACCAGTGAAAAATCTCGATATGTCTGAAAATTAATTAGAAAATGTAGGAGAGCAACGAATTACAAGTATATATATCTATAAAAAGGGAAATAAACATATATTAAAAGTGTAAGTACGGAGATCATTTCGAGGGGATATTTTGTAAAAATTTCACGAGTTACAACATTTATAAGCGCTTTGTAGGCGCACGCGCGAACGAGCGGCACGAAAACTATTACAGGTGCGAGGTACATAAAAACTATTCGAACGAGGTGCTTTCAATCACTCGGGCACGAAATAATCAACGAGCGCGGGACTTTGAATACACACAGAGCGATAGAGCGAGAGAGGGAGAGAGAGAGCGAGTACTCGTTTATATAGCCGTACAGTCGTTGTGTGTATCGATACAGAAACCAACATTTTCCCGGCAACTGTGCGCTCCCCGAGGCCCGCATTGGATTGGACAAAACACAATATACTAAATCCTTGTAGCTTTGGATTTCGTTTTTGTTTTTTCGATATCAGATTCAATATCAGGCTGGTAATGAATGTCTGCGTCGAGGTGTAAAATATTATGCAAGACATGCGCCGAATATTGTTACTAATACTTTTTACAGTTATAGTTTCGATGATCGAATGGAAAAGCATTCGACTGGGGTTTACTTCAAAATTATTTTCTCGTACTGTCGAACAAAAAACTGTTGAGTTTCGTTTCTATGCAATTCCATTTTTGTAACACAACTCGATGGATACAACGAAAAATTTTTAATATTTAGAATAAATGTAAAATATATTATTTCTTTTAGCGTACCTACAAAAAATAAATGTTTTCCTACGGATGCCAATGTGCAGTGGACCGAAAAAAAAGTTAGTTGGTTTTAAAATTGTTTCATTATAAAGCTTAATATCAGCGATGTACGTACTGCGATCCAATCTAAATAAATCTATACGGAATTGTAATTGCTACCTACATCAAATGAAAAGCATCTATATATGTAAATGTGTATTTTACAAAACTTTGTTTTTATCCTAGAATTACATCCAAACGGAAACTATATAGCACAGGTTTTCCGATCCTTATCTCCTTACATTCCACGTGCAATACCCAGCGTTAATGGAATAGAGTGTTGAACTAATACCGCGGAGTTTGCTAGGGAATATAGAGATGCATATACACAGTATAGGTATAGATATGTATAAATGTCAGCCGCGACTGCGCGGACCGAGTTCTAAATCCTCATTGCCGACTTTAACCGGAATTCGGGCTTCGGACGACAAAATTCCTGCGCTCGCATCAGCAGGGCGCGCGACTATTGCGATGGTTATGCCCGCCTCTCGCGCGTGAGCTGCGTAGCTCCTTCATTAACTGGTACGCGGCGTCCTGTCATTCGAAATTCGCTGATAAATTTGCCTGTATTATAATTAAACCGCCTGTGTTATACGGTTGCGCGTAAATTGTAGAATGTGAATATTATGGTGTTACACGAAGCTTTAAATATTTAGCGAATAGTTTACGAGTATTGTGCTTAGAAGGAACTTTTTTAACTTTTTTTAATTTAATGTACGTACAATACGAGTTGAACATAGCTTAGGATTGACTTCAATATGACCTTGAATCGATCCTTGTACCCTACGTATTGTAGTGATATTCTTTCTGCGGATGAAAGGGCTGAGAGCAAGTTGAAATTGTTCTGTATCTTATAGCGATCTCATTTTATCCACCTACCACAAATTAAATGGATGACCCTCTGCGCGCGGAGCAAAAAAGAAAGAAGAAAAAGACGAGAAGCGAACCTTTTTAATTCTCATGAATTTTTCACACTCGTATAAAAAGAAGAAACCGAGTAAGACTCTCTCTCTCTCTCTTTCTCTCTTGATCGCAGGGCGAAGGCGAAAGAAGAAAAACTTGACCCCCTATCCTGCTCGCGGCATCTCGGCAGTCACGAAAGACCTGCCACTCATGACTCTGCAGAAAAGAGAGAAGTCAGCGTATATTTGTGTGCGAAAGGGGGAGGGGGGGGGGGAGAAAAACGAGTACAGCGGAACGGAAGAGAAAGAGTAAGAGTGTGTGTGTGAGAGAGAGAGAGAAAAAGATGGTTTTAAGTATGGATGGTTGATGGAAGAGCAAAGGCATAAGAGCGAAAGAGTGAGAAAGCCGAGTGCGAGGTGGAAGAAGAATGGGGAAAAAAGGAAGGGAAACGATCATATAGGCGAGCCGGTGCAGCGTCTGTGTGTGTTGGGAATGCTCCCGTTCCCTCAAGTAGGAGAGCGAGAGAAAGACCGGGAGAGGCTTATAGCAATGGAATTCTTAAGAAAATGCAGAGGATATACACATATACACACACACACACAGACGTATATATATATATATATATATAGACTTACTATATTGTCTTTGGAAGGTGATAAAATAAGCACTCGGAATCGAGAGGGACTTCCAGGGTTATTCCACTCTTAAAATATCACATGCCTTGCCCCTCACGTGAATTGCTTTTTTTCAATTATCTAAAGCTTTGCGAAAAAAAATATCACCATCTACCCTACCCTCTCTAACACATACACAGACAGTGGGGAGGACATTTCAATTTCCATCGCCTTTCAGTCCGTAAGAAATTAGAACGAAAAACTATACCTATATATATGTATATATACACGCGAGAGAAAGGTGGAAAGGAGATGAAAGGCCAAAGTTAATTGAGAATGTAAGAATTTCAAGAAAGAGGAGAGCCGCTACATCCTTTTTCCAAACTTTCTTTCTCGCGGAACTTCATTTGCGGAAGTAAAGAGAGAGAGAGAGAGGCAGTGTCAGCTCGCAGGTCCGTTAGTTATGAGCGTCACGGGGCCGCGCCTCGGCAAACTCCGCCGCTATTAACGCCCAGCCGCGGTCGCAGGACGCGCGGAAACCATGCCGAGGGAACGGCGCCGCCGCCGCACGCGGAATTCTCGCAGGAAAAGAACGGCATGGACGAGAGCTGGCTTTTTCTGTACCAACCTACATACAGCGAATAGTCTGTCGAGTTTCAGAGTTTTAGATGGATGCCTTTTTTGCGTCTTTGCAGATTTTTAATTTTTTTTATCAACTGGCTATTTCAAATTGTCCTGTAGAAACTTTTCATATTTCATTCATTGTGATGTATACATTATATACATGAATTTCAATCTGGAGAGCATCATTTAAAACCCGTGCGCTCATTAAGTATGCACATATCTCATAAAGTTATGATTTGCTGATCTCGACACTGAATAAATACAACAGGCTGCGTCGACCAGTTTTTTTCGCAATAAACACTTCGCGCGCAAAGTGCAATTATTCCGACACAACGACAAAGAAGCATTATTTGTTCTAGAGCTGGCACACTAGACAAAAAACCCGCGGTGGTCCGTAATCCAGCAGTTCTTTTTTCAGTCCGTAGCCGAAGAATCGATGAAATAGGTAAAGCCGATGAAGCCGCTATACATAAAAGGCGCTCTCCGTACCTCGACTTCGCGAGTGTATATGCTTCTGTATCGACACCAGCTGCATACGTATGTGCACAGGCAAACCGCATTCTTACATATCCTACTATTCGATTCATTTGGCCATCGTCCAGACGTACAGGTTATATAAACGCGCCGCTGCTGTACAACTCCTGTCCCTCGGCTATCGACACTTTCTGTACACAAGTGTGCGATAAAGCGCGACGTGGAAAAAGAGGCTATTGCGAATACGTAAGTATATTGGAAAATCCGATGTGAATTCTTTTTGTGGCTGATCTTGACTGTCAGGAGATTCACGAACTGTGGGCAGGTTAAATGCATGCATACTTAAGAGATTATATTTAGTGGAAGGAATCGGGTTTAGTCAGACATGCTGATAGTCGCAAAGTCAGATTTTCTATAGATGATTTTCTAATTTTACAAATGGAAAAAATTGAAAATTATTTTTAGGTCTTCAGTGTGAGTAGAATGGAAAGCACCGATTAACCACCGAATACAAAATTACTTGATATTGGCTTAAAATAATATAATAAGCAGTATTCCATTAGCAGATAGGTAGTCCTTCTTAAAAATCAGATACAAGTTTTGAATTTTAGTAAAGAACAAAGTTCAACTGTTTTTTTTTTTGAAGAATATCTCTTATCGCAGAATCATTTTTAAACTGTCATTTGAAGAAATTAATTCAATATTTGCTTTTTTTGCTGTAGGTATAAAATTAAAATTATCTCTTTAATTTGTATTCAGCATTAACACTTTTTCACTGATAGCGTTTGTAATTGATGGATCGCAAGAGCGAACGGGAAGATTTTTTTCTTCGATCTGGGAGTATACATGCGAACTAACACATCAACCGTATACGAATCATGATGTTACCCAAGCACTAGGCAAGTTTTATGGAAAAATCAAAATGTTTTATGAGCAGTTTCAGATACCCCGGATTAAAAACAGCGGAGCTCGAGCTCAGCGCATTTTGCGGAGTTGTTGAAATTTTATGAAGCATGGATATGTACGCGTCGCCTATCGCAATGTCCCATAATCCGCGGCATTTAATTTCGTTTCTGCACACACACTATAATGCGCTGACAAAACACCACTGACACGCAGCTTGACCGCATTCGGTGTTGAGCCATCGAAGGAAACTCTTGAACGGTCACATATACAGTGCTTTAATATCCACAATAATAATGTGTTTTGTAAATAATGCGCAAGAGCGCAAAATACCAGAGCAGCCCAACAGCAAGTTGCTCGCTCAACTGATTAAAAAATAAGAAGAGCAATAAAGCCAGATCCGGGCAAGTAAGTTCGCGCATAATAATTCCCGCTTAGGATCTCGTTAAAGTTTTGCCGCGAAGCGTTGAAGGCAGTCTTGATCCGGTAATTCCACCGGCGTCGGCGTACTACATAATCGGGCGTTCAAACAATTTTTTAATGCGACCGATTAGCAAGATTCTGGCCAGCCGCTGCTGCCTGGGAGCAGCTCCTACACGATATCGAGCTTGTAAAAAGCTAATCCAACTAGAGCAGCGCAGCCGCCCGCTCGTTGTACTTCCTTGGAAAGCTGTATGCGGAGAGTATAGAATCTCCCAAGCGTCGAATCATCCACATTAAAGCCGCTCATCCAGACGATGATTAAGCTGAATAAGTAAAACTCGCCTCTGGCCTAGCCGCATAATCCCGCCGACATCAGCATCTACCGCCCTGCCGTCCTACGCGTAGTCATCGAGCGCCTTCGCGCGATAAATGAATAAAGAAGATTCCCGCTGACGTATACTGCGATTCGTATACGTTATATAGGCTTTCGTGGTTCGTAGCCGGGTGTGCCACTGTAAACCAGAATGTGTGTGTGTGTGTGTGTGTAAGAACGAGACAGAGAGTGAGAGAGAGAGAGAGAGAGATGGAGGAAAAATAGAAAGCCGAATGATTCATGCGAATCCATGAAAGATTGATTATTTTCGGAGCTTATACGGGGCAGGGGAATCTCGGTAAATTTTATCTCCCGCTCGAGGATACGGCGCTGAGGAGGAAGAAGCCTCTTTCTTTCTCGGACGCTTGAGTGGCCAAACTCGGTCTGTCTCTCTCTCTCTCTCTCTCTCTCTTACTTCTAGCTTCACTTTTTTACGTTCCTTGACCTTTTCCCGTGAAAGGACCACGGGGGCGGCTAGGGAGGTTGGAAAAGACCGATCGTCGGAGATTTCGGAAGATACTTTTTTTGACGATATCCTTATTTTATTCAGGGAATATTTTATTAGTTAATTTGAAGATTTGTTTAAGCTAAAAATTTTTTTCCAAAAATGCTTAACAACACTTTTTAAGACTTTTGCAAAAAATTGAGTCGTTATGAAAAAAATTTTTTTCGTGTCTGAGTCTGTATGTGCGTGTGTGCGTGTGTGTGTGCGTGTACCTCATCTCAAGAACGCTTGTACCGATTTCAAAGTATAAATATTTGTTTTACTCGGTTTTTTTGTCGCACGACGACTGAAAAATAAATTTTAAGATCATTGATTCTCTTTTGTTTTATTTCAGAAAAATACTGTTTGATTTTTAGTTTTTTAAATTTTTTGTTAAAGGAAGTTTAATGTTCATTAAACTTACAATATGCCTTTAAAAGAGCATTAAATTACCTACAATTTGACGTATTATTTTTTTAAATTGCTTGTGTCGTTCTTTTGTTATTTTAACAAAATTCTTTTTTTACACTATGGTATAACTTTAGAATTTCTTTATTAATCATTATGAAATTTTACTCAATTTTATATATTATTTTTAGTATGAATTTGATAAATTATCAAGCATTAATATTTTAAAATTTTGTTTTCAAATATTTATATTTTAATAATGAATGGATGGAAGTTGATGTTTAATATCTCATTTTATTTGTATTTTCAAATGTTTTTAAAATATAATTTATTGAATTATAATTTTTCAATGTTTGGTAAATGAAATTTGTTTAAAATTTGGTTATTATATTATATTATAGTCAATTACTTACTTTATTTATAAAGTATATGATAAATGTATATTGGAAAAAAACATTAAGTTAAAGGAAACTAGGTGCCAATGAATTGGCTGCGGTTTTTTTTTATTTACGTTCGGTTGTCGACACTCTTTGAAGGAAAAAGCTATGTACTCGCGGTTGATATTATAAGTATCAAAGTATAATATCAGATTCAAACGTATGTAATGTCCACGTTATACTCGTGTAAATCATAATGTCATAATTATTCATGAGTGGAGTTTCAAGCAAAATGTATAGAAGGATTAAATGATGAATATTTATTGAATCATCCTTCCATTTTGTAAAGTTAAAATATTCATCGATTAACGTATATATATATATTATATATATATATTTCATCCTAAAATTACGTTAACCGCTGCAGAAATGACAAGGGATTGATTTCATTGACAGGTATCAACTTTTATAACGAGGCTCTCAACTGAACACAAAAACATGGATCGTAAGATCCATGAATTTAACCTGGAATATATACATCGTTACGATGTCATCGTGCAATATAAGACACCTATTCGGATCATACATATCGACGAGAGTCGGTCAGTCGTCCACTGCACTCGCTGCACACGCTCAACAATGAAGGATATAGGCAAAGTTCCAATTACAGCTTTCGGGATCTCGGGGCGAAGGACAGAAATAAATAAATCGATCGCCGCAAACGAGGTAAACTAAAAAACACGGCATTAACTCTCTTTCCGATACTTTATTTTCGGCGTCCGCCTACGAGTCGCGCGGCGTTTCGGCACTGTCCATCCCACCAGGCCTCGAGTGTTGCGAGAAACGGGATAATGGGAATACCGACTGAGGGGACAACTCCTTCTTTTTTGTTTTGCCTCCACCCTCGTGCGTCCACTGGTATATATACGGGGGACGAGAGAAAACGAGTGCACGTATCCTCCTGGGAGGCGTTGATCGTATTCAGTAGGTGCGAGGAGCTTTGGTATAGTGCCCCACCCTACGTGCTTAATAAAACATGTATCGGTCGTTTGCCCTACTCTTCTTCGAATCATCTTCCGAATCCCAATGTTTCTCCGAGCTTCTTTTTCACGCCGCACGTGTTATTCCTAATGTCTTAGCACACCCTTTTATTTTTCTCAAAAGTTACAGTCGCTTTTCCGATTAGCGAATAAAAATAGAAAAGCGATGAGTTTGTTGATGATCTGACATTAAAAAAAAAAGTAAGGGCTTTAACAAATACAAGAGAAGTTGGACGCTA
The DNA here is from genome assembly GCA_900490025.1 of Megastigmus dorsalis. NCBI lineage: Eukaryota > Metazoa > Arthropoda > Insecta > Hymenoptera > Megastigmidae > Megastigmus > Megastigmus dorsalis. The sequence continues at coordinate 18,129 of UELU01146848.1, read as the reverse complement.
GGACGTAAGGAAAACCTCGTGTATTTGAATAGGTCATTCGAAGATAGCGCGAGTGGTATCGAAGGTAACGCGGCTAATTGAATAAATTTCCGCAATTGGATGATCTGAATCGTCAGCCAATATTTGCTGTCCTCAGTCAATAGCAGACCAAGGTAAGAGCTAAGGGCCCGTTGATGGTGAGGTCAATGAGGCTTTAACCTGCTGAGACCAAGTTTTCGTTTGTAATTTAATTGTATAACCACTTAACTTTTGCATTTCAAGTGAAAATAGTGTCTTGACTCTACAGCCTAGTCCGATCACTTTGTCATTACTCTATATAAACGTTCGAGTGTCGTAGCAACATAATAATCGCAATGATCCGTAAGTTAAAATCCAAACTGGAGAAATTAAAAATTAATTCGCGGTAATGCAGCATGTCTTCGGAGGAACAACGATAAAAGGGTGTGCGCAGTAGGACGAGCGGTGGGAAGTATAGCGTAGGAGAGGCGGGGAGAATCACGCGCGACATTAACGGCGTAAAGTTAGTTTCGGCTGCTCATAACTCCATTTAATTTGAGGGTTAGCCGAGGCATCGGCATCGCGCCCGGTAATTGGCTCTTGGTAGACGCGCAGCAGCGGCCTTATCGCACCGGCCCAGCTATGCCGAGTCGTAGTCGTCGCCGTCGCGAGAAAAGTATGAAAGGGAAGGGAAGGAGAGGAAAAAGAAAGCCGAGAAGAAGCAAAGCGGAAGATGGATCGAGGAGAGATGAAAAGAGAACTGGCGAAGGGACATTTGGCACAGCCAGTAACAAAGCCGAGGACGGAAAGAGAGCGGAGGTACACGAGAAAAGGGGAAGAAGGAAACGGAGATTAATGCGTACATTGTAAGGAGAAAAGCATCGTGAGAATTTCTCGCTGACTTCTATTTATTTCTATGTGGCTTCTATATGGAACGTAGAACGCATCGATAAATAGAAAGGAATTTCATTTATGAATTTTTATGACAGGAGGATTTCTCCCCGAAAGACAAACGTACGAAATCTATAACATTACAAAGTACGCGAGTTTACACAAATTTAAAAGAAATTTCACCCCATTAAACCGATGGGAACCTTGTTCAAATGCGATTCAAAGATTATAAGGTCTTACGATAATCAAATAAGATTCTGCTTAGTTTTTCGGATACACAACTGTGCACACCTGAAAGTATCAGTATAAGAAAAGTAATTAATCTTGATTCGATATGCAGTCACTGCTTTTTTTTTCAAAATGTTCGCGCTCTCGCTCGACTACATTTAAATTTTAGGGAGTAATCCTGTGTGTCGTGGGTATCCTCCTTTATGCTCCAAAAGTATTTAGCTATAAGAAAAGGTCTGATTACAGAAAATCAAACATAAATACGAATTTTTTTATACCTTTTCTTGTTTTTCCAAATAATCCCATCAACAATCTAAAGTATATAATTTTGATGCATATAATTAAGCCCTATAACGTCCTGGCATTTTACACGCAAATGACAATGTTTCATGCGATGCTCTTAACGAATTTTCGAATCTCCGTGAGCAATGCACGGATCGTTGCAGTGGAGCGAAGAGCTGCGGCAAAAGAAAGAAACGCGCGCTCAGAAAAATACCGTAGTTGCCATGGACACACAGCCGCGGAACGAGCCAGAGAATCGGGAAAATTTAGGTCGGTTTTTATCTCTCGGAAAGAGGGAATCCCGCGAAAAAAGTTTTGCGCTGGGATAGCGAGCATTTTCCGAGCGGAACAAAGTGTGTGTGTGAGAGAGAGAGAGAAAGAACGAAATGCAGGCGTAATCTTCAAGTTGCTCGATTAATTCCCGGTGCAGTAAATTTCAAACGGTCCGCGAATGCGCAATTCTTATATTGTTTCGCAGTCTTAAATTAAGCTTAAAAGCCCAGAGTCGAAGCTTTAAAATTGAAATATATTTTTCCATGCGCCGAATACATGTCGATGATAAACAAGGGCAACAAAGCCAATAAAAGTTCGCGTCTTTAATTGGCGACAATGTGAACTTAACCGAGCTGACCCGGAAAAAAAAAGTGATTTCATCGCTCCGTAAAAGGAAGTAGAGAAAAAGAGGCAGAAGTAGGGGAAAACCCGTTAGAGAACTAGAAATATGAAACTAGTAAAAAAAGCTGGCGCTAAAAGCGGTTTTGCGGCGTGTGAGCCTCCAATAAAAAGTTCCCCGCAACGTTAAGTGCCGGGAGGGGTATAGGCCGTAAAAAAAAAGGAACTCGACCGACTCGGTCCCTAGCTTTCGAATCTAAAAAAACTTTTTCCCGTCCCTCCAGCGAACAATGCTATGGGGCGATAAAAATCGCGGCCAAACGTATCACCGCGACCTATACAGCGGACGCGCGCGCATCCAGCGAATACCGGAGATCCGCCGTTTCATTTAGATGCCGCCGGGTGGAGAGAGAGAGAGAGAGAGATGCGTAGCTATAGGAAATCGACAAAAGCCCGTGCGCAGTATCGGCCGTCTCTTCTTTATTATTGGAAGCTATCGGCTACAGAGCGCGGACTTGCGTCTCGTGTGTATACATACATGCGGAGATGCAAGTTGAGCTCTTACGCTCTCATGCGCGCACTGATACCTTCTCTGTGTGTGTGTCCCATTACAAACGCATTGTGCAGCCCCGGCAATCAGTCGGTGGCTTTTGTTTAAGCTTGGCTTTTCATTTCTTTTTTGTTTCCTCCCTCCCGCATCTCCATTCTCTTCTCGACGCTGCTCTCCTTTCTTTTTTTTCCTGCCGCGCTAATGATGCCGATGCGAGCGAAGCGCCTGCACTCGCGAACGAAGACCAAAGTAACGAATGTTGCGTTTTGTTGGGAGGCGATGTGCTCTGCGGCCGCGAGAGTTGCGTGTATGCCGACTTTTCCGAATCACGCGCTTGGATCGGTATAGGGGATTTGAATGAGGTCTTGATTATGTGGCGTGCGACTGGACTCGTTTTGCGTCCATCCGTGTAATTTGCTGTTTATACGAGTGTGACGCAGGATTGCACACGGATGGATAATAGCTATATTGCTGCGAATCAAACGCGCAGCTCATTAGTCTCGCTTTTTTTTTCTCTTTGTTTTGCTGCTGACCAGAATATTCGCGGAGGAAAAGTCGGATGGTTAATTTTCTATTTCTCGGAACGAGTATCTGCTTATGGGCGACATTTTAGTGAAACGCGATGTTAGTTTACGAAACGTATTTTCTCACATGATGAAAGAGCTAGTTGGCAAAAACATCCGAGAATATTTTTGAGTAGCATTTACACAGATTGTCCGAGGAGATTCCTTTGGGACTCAGGTTGAGTGAAAATTACTAGGCAAACATATGAAATTTATGCTGTCGCTTAGGTCGCGAAGAGAAGATTAATAAAAATAAAATTCCTCACTTGGCAGGAAACGTTTTACAAAGAGCCAAACACTCTAAAGCTCTAAAACTCTAAAGCGAAAAACAATTTTTATCGGAATAAACGAAGTTTAACGAGGCAAAAGATATAAAGTGAAAAAATTGCAGTTAGTAGTAACAGCCGACAAGTAGGTATGCTTGCAATTTCTTATACGGACCCTGCTTGTGAGCTGCGTTACTCTTCTACTCGATGTCTCGCGACTTCATTTAAACACTTTTCCTGCACACACGTGTAATTTACGGCATTTCAGTTCTACTTTGTCAAGTGGCAACGAACCACATACGCGAGGTCCAAAATAAATATAGCGCTCGATACGTACCGAGCTCTCGTGTAGCCCCTTAACTATCCTCTTCGCAAAAACTCTCCCTCCCTCTCTCTCTTACTCACTCACTCTCTCACTCTCACTCTCACACTCCTTTTACTTTCACAATTCAACCGGCAATTTCTAGGCGATCAAAGCCAAAGCAGAAAAGTTGTCGCTTTAGCTGCGTAACGAGACGCGGCGGGAACTGCGTGGGGCCAAAGCAGAAGGAATAGAGAGAACGAGAGAGAACGAGAGAGAGAGAGAGAAAAAAACGAGAGGCTTAGAGAGAAGAAAAAACGAGTGAAAGAGGAAGTCAGCCTGGGGCACCGCGGCGCGCCCTTTATCGTTTCCGAGTTCGCTTGCCACAGAAAGAGATAGAGATAGAGAGAGAGAGAGAGAAAGAGAGAGAGTGAGGTAGAGAGAGGTAGAGAGGGGGATGGGGAGAGAAATGGAGTGAGAGAAGGCAGAATGGGAGAAAGAGCGAGGTACGAAAAAGAGGAGGGAGAGAGAGAGAGTCCGAAAAGAGAAACGAGCGCTTGAAATCCATCCGAGCGCGCTTATCGCGCGTACATCGTCGTACTCGCGTATATACTCGAAAACGATATCGGTTCCAGAGGTGTGCTGTAATCCGCAACTGTGTGCATCAACGCGAGGGAATGAGAGAGAGAGAGAGAGAGAGAGAGAGGAATAGAGTGTAGAGGAAGAAAGAGGAGAGCAGAGGGATTGTGCGGGAAATGGGAGGCGATGACGCGAAGATCCTGCGCAGCGCTGAGGAATGGATTCTTTTTTATTTTGCCCTCTCCTTTTTTCTTAGCTTCTTTGTGGCGAGAACCGCTTTCAGAAGCGCGCCTTTCTTATGGATTTTCCAAAAGGGTACATCGTCGCAAAACTATAATCATTTTTTAAATTTTGTCAATGCTTATTTTTTTAAGCACTTTTGCCAACCGAGCTCGTGGTTCACGCGAATTTAGAAGGAAATTTATTTTTGTATTAAATTTTTTATATTAAAATTTAGAATTTCCGTTTACGATTTTAAACATTGAAATATTGACAAATATATCTTATCGAAAAGAAACCGTGTCTGAAAGGAAAATTCCCCGCGGCCTATGGAATTTTCTGAAAATTTTCTGGAAAATTGATGGTTCTCACACATGGAAAAGTCTAGAAATAAACGTCAAAAGTGAAGAAGTCTGACTGTACCCTGATGTTACTACTGATTATTATAACTGCCCAAAAAATGCGATTACTAACACATTATTAAGATCTAGATACAGTAATAATCGAAAACTTAAGTAAGTATTTGTTTCGTGCTTTTGCATTATAGGAGAAAATGCCATAAACCATGGATATAGTCCTTTTAGTTGAGATTAAATGTACAAGACCTTTATCGCTATAAGGTGCATTTTATAGTCATTCATATTTGACCGTAAAAAGCAGTTATCTTAGAAACAGGGATCTGTAGTCTAATAAAAAAACAGGGTTTCGAAGCTTTTTGCTTCTGTAATCGATACCGGAACCCGAACGAATTCCAGTACTCTAAACAATACGTGAACTCGGCTTTTTTGCAGCTCATTTTAATTCGACTAATACGAAATTAAGCTAGAAAAATAGAAAAAATAATATAGAATATGGCAAACTTTATTATTTATTTCTTTGGTTGATGATTCTAAGTGTCCAAAAAATGTATTAAATCAATTACTCATTAGAGATACAACTAATATCTTACAACAATTCACGAGTCAAGTAGTTGTTTAAAGTCTTTAACTTCACAAAATTCGAAAAATATACTATAAGCATTTATATTCAATAATCTATAATGCATTCATGAGATAATTTGTACAAGTAAACGTCGCTGTTATGAAATTCTTCATGAGACATGTGGATGCATTATTCAGCGACACATGCTTTTCATGGAATATCTTTTCTTATACACTATGGCAAAGCTTGATTGCGATGAACGTGTACGCACTATTAACGTTTCTCACTTCTCAAGCAATCGAATACTGGGTTAATCTATGTTTCGGAATATATTATTATTGAAAGGACACACCATCGGGTTTCAAAAATCCGTTGATTGGATTTGTTTTCACTTAAAATATTTCAAATAAAACCTGAACCAGATTGCACAGGCACTAATCAACAGCTCTTACATCTACCATTCATTCGAGTAAATTGAATCGTTTCAATCCACATGATTTCGTAAACTTCGTTCAAAGCCATCATTCATCTCTTACAATCTCCTTTACAATTAGCTCGAGTAGTCAACAGCACCTCTCAACACCGCGCAAATCTACGCACAACCTCAACCGCAAATCGACCTGTCCACCAGCAGCGATCAGCAGCTAATCTTATTGGCGTATCGCGCCTGATCCTCACTTCCCTCGCAGTGCGCCGCAAAAATTCATCGGGCTTTAATTGAGCGTCGACAAAAAGGAGAACAGGACCGCTAAAGCAAGTCCGCAGGAAACCGCGTATATGCGCGCTGCTGAACGATCATCCGGTCGAGTTATCGTTCCCGCGCCCAGTGATGCGTCCCTCTCGTTTGCCCGTTGCGCCTACGGTTATGCGTGTCCCACTCTCTCGTTCTGTGCGTGTATGCAAGGGTCGCCCTGTGCGGTGGCCCGCGAGCTTGTTGACCGTTTGACGTTCGAGTTTTGCTCTCTCTCTCTCTCTCTCTCTCTCTCGGGGTGCTTATCGTACGCTTTGTATAACTTGTGCAAGCAGCTGTCGCTTTCGTCGTGTTTTGAGTTGGAAATATATTGGATCGTTACTCTGAGCTGGTTACTGTGGCTCTTAGACTAAGACGTGCACGGTCTCGGTATCCATATATATTATTTGGAGATTGATGAGAAGCGATGACGAATCGGTATTGAAGGAAAAGGAAAATTATGCATGGCTCGTAAACGGTTATCCTGCATCTTCAGCGCTTTTATTAGTCGGGGTAAGCGTTGTACGCCGAATAGTGACATTCAGAAAGAACGATATAAGATTTCATGACTATTGGAAGGAGCTATATCGCAAATAATGCTTCTATAAAGCATTAAAAGGATAACGTATACGCTTCCTTTCGGAATACATCCTGCATATTCACTCTCGTAACGACATAAAGCATCGGAGCTAAAGCTATACATTCTCGAGATCGAGAGCAGCTGCTTTTTCCTCGAGCCAAAGAAGCGGATAATACGAGCGAACGCGCGGTAAAAGAACATGCGGCAAAAAAAGGAAGATCGAACAAAAGCCAAGACAAGAGATGAGCCGCCCGTGGGGGGAGGGGAGGAGAAGGAAAACAACGCAAGGAAAACGTCGTGCTCAGTCAGACGGGTGGCATGAGTCGTTCGAAAGACGTACGGTATCCTTTTAAAAACGGTCGTTCGAGCTGCGCTGTTTGCTCCTCGATACGTGTCTATACGTAAACACGGATTAGGGGGGCTCGGCACGCCAAATATATAGCGCGGTATTATACTAAAGGAAAACTTTTGAAAAAATGATCGAGGATCCGGGTTCTGTATTTCTTTGAAACTGTCAGAAACGCTTTTTTTTTTGCGCAGAATAATATAAGACCCGTGTCACGGCGTTTTTTTCCGAATCGGCCTTAGTTCTAAAGCTGCGTATACATAAAACAATATATAGTCGTAAAGGTATATATATATATATATATATATGTACGCGATGCATGTGTTGTGCGGCGTCTATTTTTGCACTGCGATTGGCTGAAGCTCGAGCTGCGCTGAATTAACATTATTCATGAACGTTATTTATCACCAAAGTTTACATTTGCTTAGCTTAGCTGAGCGCGATGTATTTTAGTTTTTGATTTCAGCTGCTTTTGTTTTGTCCGGGTGCCGTTTGTTGAAGCAATCAATTTTTTTTTCTTTTTTCCGCAACTATTTGTGTGTAGTCAAAACGTATAACTAGTTGCGAATTTATGCATCGTTGAAATACGAGTTTTGTCCTATTTTAGAATTTCTTCCCCATTCAATATAATATTTATTATCAGCGGTAGATTAATCTCCCCTTTGACTGCTGATCTTTATTTTGAGAATAAGACGACCTGCCGGTATGTCAACCTCCATTGAATGTTTACATAAAGGATGTTTACAAATCATTGACATACAATGACACACATATACCCATACAGCGCGCAGACAAGCTATAACACATTATCCAGCCACTGAAATATTCAAGCAGCCGGTAGATCTGTATCTGAAATACTCGCTTGGCGCTCTCTCTCTCTCTCTCTCTCTCTCACCTCCCCTAGGGATTATATAACACAACGCGAAGCCAGAAGTATTCCGTTCAATAATAATTCAAGCAGACCGCATACAACCATCTACAAAATAAGGACGCGCGCGCAAGCACACGTGTACACAAACTTATCATAGCGTCTCTTTCTCCCCTGATTCCTTTATACGGAGATCAGAGCGAGAGAGAGAGAGAGAGAACATTATCGCTCGACGGAGTGGAGCGTGAAATATTGATCGATATACGCGCGGGTCGCTGTATATTTGAGAGAGCTGGCGCGAGGTGAATTTGCCTAATCTCGCGAAAATTTCCCCGACCCGCCCGTGGCCGCGGCTGGATGAATAATCGCGATCGAGCTATGACTTCGTGGCTCAGCGACGCGGCACCTAAGTATAATCGTTTTTAGAGAGAGAGAGAGAGAGAGAGTGAGAGAGTGAGAGAGATGAGCTCGGGGTTGAGCGGATCGCGCGCGATGATTGACGGAGCGGCATTTCAATGTTAAAGTGCTCGGGATATCTATGTTTGCTCGGATATATGTCAAAGCTTATTTGAGCCATTTATGATTGTTTGAGTGAAGCCTGGCTATGCATCGTGAGTTTGTCAATGTATATATGCGATAATGCGAGATTGCGCGTTAAATACTTGTACGGTTTTATATACAAAGAAAAGTGTTGCGCGCACTTTTTATCGTAACATGTATTCAGCGTAACTTGTAGAATTTCCCGTGCAGCATTAACGATATGTCAAAGCTTATAGCTGAAACCTTTGAATCGCTAACTTTACCGAGACTGCACATTTTTTCGGCTATTCCTCGTCTACATATTATATATATGCGTTTGTAAACCCTGTGCACAATGGATTTAAATGCGAAATATCATTATCGAGAATATTACAGCTTTAATTTGATTATCAAGGGCTCGCTAATCATATCTACAATTTATTATTAACAAATTACTTCAATGCCTTGGATGAAAAATATTATAACGTTTAAAAATCTATCTAAAGGATTTTTCTTATCAATTTATTTCGTACGACAAACATTTCTCTTACAATGTTCCATCTATAGAATTTTTAGAGTACAGCAACATTGGCGTAGCATAATAACATAATAAACATGGACAAACTACTTTTCCAATTGAATTTTCCAATTGAATAGTTGATATCCGTATCCACGAAAAAGTCGTTAAACATCTCGATAAAAAAAAATATTAAAACTTACAGCAAACGCCGAGGAGAAGCCACGTGCAATCGGCTCAGTCGCGAATTTTTCATTTCCCGGAAAAAATCCAATAAATCCCTCAGCCTCCTTGTTTTTTTTTCTCTCTCTTACGTTGAAGCTAAAAATGGCAACGCTAGAGAAAAAAAGAAACACCGCGATAATACGAAATCATATATATAAAGGGAGGCGCGTTCTACAGTCGGGGATTTCAGCTGCGAGGGAATTCGCCGACTTAACTAGGAATCGCCGCCGCCGCTGTCGGCGCGAATTTAATCTACTAAATACCCGGGGCTTTGGGGGGACCGAGCAATACAAGCCCTCGGTAAGGGAATAACCATGTGCGGCGCGCGCGTCTGGCTGTATGAGCATCGCCTGCTGACGCACACGCGTGAATCTCCCCTATATACGACGGACGCAGCGGCCGAGTAGGGCACACGGGATGATGTATAGCTTCCAATTAGTCGCTTTGATACGCAGATTCGGGCCCAAAGGAGAATCGGATCGATTTCCAATCTCGTTTGTTTCCGCTTCTCGAGCTACCTTATATTTCTATTTGGCAGAACTCGCGACCGTACGCGGCTAACTTGGGTCGTTTACCGGTGGCGGTCGGTTGCTGGATCGGGAGAGCTACTGTTGCGGGTCTTGGCTTTTGCAGAGCGAGCGGTTTAGCTCTCATCGCTGTTCGCATGACGTACAATGGAGTTTTTTTTATCAAGAAGATACGCGATATAGCTGACTATCGATATACATGCAAATTCTATTCGTACCCAAAAGCATCAAGGTTATGTAAAGAGAGATGATTTTGGTATGCTGCAAAATTCTACATTCAATGTTTACTCCGGCTACACGGGATACTGTCTAAATTGGTTTTCAATTCTTTATAATCAGTTTTGTAAAGCGATCTCATGCATCGATAAAGAAGTATATTCGGAGCTGTTGACTGTGGACCTATACGTATGTCCAGGGATTAACGATTGTACACCGCAGATGGTCGATTCCATCGAGATTTTCAGTTGGAGAGTCGCATATCGGAGCAGACCCGACTATGCTAAAGAGCAGCCAGCGTCGCATACTCGCGAGCTTTATCGGTACAGCCGCTATGTTTTCTAAGTAATTTCACTAAGTCGCACGATACAAATCTTTAAACCATCGGCCGACTTAGGCCTGCACGAGTCGGTAGGAGGCCGTATTTATCGGCGTTAAAACGGGCGAAATAAGTGAGAATCACAGTCGTTACGATAAGAAAGTGTTTACGAGGTGTGGGGGTGGGGGAGAGGGGGAGGAAGGTCGAGAGAATTCAAGCGAGAGAAAATTCCTATCGATTCTCGGTTACGTTACGCACCTCCGTCTCTACTCTCCTTATTGTTATTTCGCTGCTCGTCCCTTTTACTCTCTTTCATTGCGTGTTTTATTCCCTATCTATCAGCAGCAGCATCGAAAATCCCAGGTCACCGAGTAGTATTACGAAGGATGTTTGTTTTAAGGCTTACATAAATTCAATCTGTAATAAGAACAGTTATAACATAGGTATTATAAATGTAGGCCAGTGGGATTCTACGGACAGACGGTATTATATACTTGAGTCACGAGAGAAATTGATGCCGTTGATCGAAAGCATTTGTAAACTTTTTAAATGCGCGACATACCATTCATAAATTTCATTTGTTTGGTTAATGAACGCTTGAACAACTTTCAAAAACTTTATAAGCTAGGCTAACTTGACTAGCGAATAGTTGTACAACCACGTCTTGAAAAATAACTCACAGTTCGTAGCTCTGCACTGATTAAATACCGATACTTTAGAATGAGTGTTTATTATGAATGCACATATGCATCTTTAAAATTTAGCAATAGAATATTTATAATATTTGTAATTTTCCAAATACATTTCCACAACACGAGACCTCTAAGAAATGTATCATTTCTATAACGAAAATTTCCAAATAAAGTCAAACTCCCGCAAGACTCAACTTTCGGTTTCCCAAAGTTTCAAATCCAAATTTTCCACGCGGCCGTAGGTAACAGCTCACAGAGAGAGAGAGAGAGAGAGAGAGAGAGAGGGAGAATTGAAAGGCAGCTGAAGCGCGACGTCGCGTCTTATGGGAACAAAACGCGTGTATCATCTTGACCAAGTAAATTCCAAGTCAGGCCGGTGTTCCCACGTGGATAGTTTGACGATAGTTGAGCTGCTCCAAGTCCCGCTCGACATCCTTAACGCGCTGCACCAAAGACCTTTGGCGAAACTTCTCGCCCGAAACTCTCTCTCTCACATAAATACGTGCTACATGTATACGTATATATCTGATATATAGGAGCTGGCGCGCGCTATAACCCCTTTCGTCGCGATCTCGTTTGCATGGCTGCACCGGTAATTCAGCAGTGCTTCCGGTCGAGTTGATCTCTCTCTCTCTCGTTCTCTCTCGTGCCACTTCAAAAACTGCCAAGCCCAAGTCTTTTCTATTTCTCTATTTCTGCAGAAACTTGCAGTTACCTATACGAGGTGGAAAAGTATATATAAGCTGCTATGCCGAGGCTTGTTTTTCAGACTGATCGAACTTGGTCGCTGCGCGAATGCTCAAAAAAGAAGGTTTGAATGTCTGCAGATATCTTTTTTTTTATCCTTGTAAGTTTACGAGTATCGTACATTAATTTTTCACTTTGAATCAGGTTAGAATTTACTACGAATGCACGAGTTTAGTAAGAACGATGTCTGAAATTTGTGCCCTACAATTTTCTATCCTTCCGTTTCTCAATATCAACACAGCTCTTCCTGCTCTTATCGTATGTACCGCTCGCGCGTGTCCGCATAAACAAAAATAGCCGCAAAGTATTGTACAAAACCACAGGTACCAGCCCACGCGGAATCCGGTACAAGTTGGAACGATACGATTGGTACGCTATAGTTGCGTAAGACGTATATACGGGTGCTCTTCTAGAAGGAGAGACTGAATGTCTCCCGCGTATATATAAAAGTCCAGGGCGACTAGCTGTTCCTGCTCGTTGGATTCTCGACCGGTCGAGACGAGATAGTTGGCTTTATTCCGCCCCGTGCCCAGAATAATTCAGCTGTCGTCGTCGTATTCGGCCGCACACGCCAGTCGAGAGATATGGAACTGGCAAAAACCCCGCGAGGAAAAAGTATCTCCGTGGAGATTTTGCGAAATTTATTCCGGGGCTATATTTGTTTTATAATTCTTCGCGCGAGAGATGGATTCGGCGAGCCAATAACTGCGCACCAGCCGACCGTGAGCTAACGCGACTTTAACGAGCCGCTCCACCTGAGACTCGAGCTCTGCTGTTGCGCTCTTTATGCAGCTGTAAAAGGGAATTCTTTTCCTCGAAAAAAGAAACGAGAAGGAAAGAAAAGATTATTTTGTAAATGTTTTAACTGCAAATTGGAGGAAATCAATTGATGAAATCTCGTTAAGCCTGATGATGGAATGGCAGAAATCCGGGGCGATATAGGAAAACAATCCTTTTCCTAGATATATATTCTTCGATCGTAGAGGGCATTAGGGGATATAGGGGAGCGCACATGTACAGCTTACAACTTCATCCAAGACGAAGATTCTCGAGGGAGTAAAAAGGCGTGGAGAGAAACTATAGAGAGAGAGAGAAGGGAGGGGGTGTTTCTCGTGCAGAGGGAACGAACGTAAAGTGAGCGAGAAGCTTCCGACGCTATCTCTTCGGTTCGAAAAGGACCCGATTATTTCGTTATTTTCGTCGATGGCTCAAATACACACAAGTAGCGAGAGAGTAAATGAGTCGCTTTGGTACGGTGCAGGTGGCCCAAGAAAAATCTTGACGACATTGTCGCGCACGGAACTGAGAAATGGCCGAATGGCTTTTTCAATGTCGCAAATCAATCGATCCGACAACTCCTCCGTTTATCCGATCTTTTCTTAAGCAAAGAAATGTAGTTCGGATAAATGGAAATTTCTAATGAAATATAAAATCAATGATTTTATAATACATTCTTCTTTCTTCCTTCTCGCTATAACAAGCTGCACATTTTTATTACATATTGAAGATAATCGCGGAATAGTCAGAAATGTATCCTGCCAACGAACGGAAACTCGGCGCGTATAACACGCTATACTGCATCCCAGCTGATTTCGATCGGACGAATAATCGTGCGAGGTACATGTAAGACGAGGCTGGACAACTGAATCCCAAGCATAATATCTTCGATACCCAATTGCTGCGTGTGCAGGTCGAAGTGATTTTTGAGTGAGCACTCCAGAGTCGAGCTGGAAGAGCAAGGCGCATCCATCGAGAAGTTCGCTCCAGCTGATATAGCTAATTAGGCCGTGCGCGAGTTAGCTCGATCGAGTGGAAGTGTAGCGGACCGCCATGAAGGATCCCCAGCCACGAGAGAATGCACCGGCCGCGTTGTTATCTTCGCCAGCTGCTGCCGCTGCTGCAGCCGCAGCTCGTCCCAAAGAGCTTATCTTTTCGCCAGGTTTCCTCCTAGTGCCGTTCTCTATCTGCGCGTGTGTGTGTGTGTGTATGACTGCGAGTGGCGTAATATCGAATATTGGACCGGTTCACTGTGCGCGGGAAATTTTTCATTACCAATCGCAATGGAACCGGGTGGAAAAAGCTAATGGAGAGTCATCCAATGTTGCTATATATCGACAGTTAATTAGTGAGAGATTGGAAAATTTGAAGAGATCAATTTGCACTTGTCGATAGCGCGAGAACAGAATCGAGTTTTTTTATTCCTCGTGTTTGAAATTAATAAGATTAAAACTATTTAAATGATTGCTAAGAGGGCAATATTCCAACGAAAATGGAAAAAATCAAGACTTTAGAATAAGCATGCTAATCGTGCGTCATTACTTAGAGTATAAAAAGTATTAAATAAAAAAAAATGACTTCCTCACTTGGCGAGAAAGTTAAAAAAAAATTATCGTTAATCGTTCACTACTACTTCCAACAGTGCATAACGAACTCAGCTTAAAAAAAGGGAAATTTTTTTAATTTTAAAGATACTCTATAAGAGGCAGTATCAACTCCATAGACTCCACTTGCAATTTTATTAGAGATAAGAATGAGAATTCTCAATTTAAATTTTTTTTTTAATAAATATTTGAGTATTTTCATTGCACCAATTTGCATCTCCACAGACAAGTGAGTAGTTGTTAACTCAATTACTTTGCGTCTCCCTCATTAGAAGTAAAGTGGAGTGACGTTTGGAGTTTATCGAAAAACAGTTGATGCGGATATTTTAGAGTTGGTCGTAGCATCTTTATTTTAATGCCAAAACACCATAATAACTTTCTGCAACTTTAGCTTTGTTAAATGTGTTGAATGGTGAAACTAAAACAGGACATTCGTATTAAATTTAATTATGCACTAATTGTGCTCAAACGTCTCTTTATAGATTACAAATGTCGAGTTCAGAGTGTGTATAAACGAAAGTTACACAAAGAGAAACTACATACTGTGAAATTTTAATCAAAAGATAACTTTCAAAACGTTATAATGTGGTAAAATATTAATTTCTTATTATGGCTTACATTTGTGATTGTATAAAGTAATTGAAGTGCGACGTAAAACAAAGGGACTATGGAAGAACTTGGCTCGTTCAAATAATTATATACCGAGGATCAGAAGAAATGAGAATTAAAAATGTGCGTGGAATGTATGAAAAATCTCATCAATAGTACGGCAGTAGAAATATTTTAGGTCAGAAAGGAAAATAATGGCAAAAGATGCAGAAAGAAATGATAGAAAAATAGAGCGGGTATCAAAAGAAAATATACTTGTGAGAGAAGTAGCAGGAACTTTTAACAGAGAAAATGCACAAAAGTAAAAGTTGGTTTTAAGAATAAGGTAAACTAAAATATAGAAAAACAGAAAATAATAAGGATGCAATAAGAATGCAATAATGTAGTAATAATAAGAATGTAATAAGGATGGAAATACAAATTGTCATAACATGGATGGACGAGAAATTATTGGTTAAACGAGGTGCAGGTACCGACAGTTAACAAAATATTAATTTACGATTTAAATCGTTCAAAAATTATAATATTTATTACATAACAAATAAGGCAGCCATCAAGCGAGTCCTCAAATATCACCATAAAAAATGCTCTAAAGGTAAGCGCGCGCACACATTCACTATTCCGCACGTTTTCCCTTGAAACAAACTAAAAGAAACCTCGCATTATTCACTCCAGGTCATTTTTAAACACTCATCGCGTAATCCCCATAAATCGAAGGCGCGGGAGTAAAGGTAGTAGAATAAGAGGCTAGCGTTAGATAAACGTCAGGTCCGACAAATCATGATGGGACGTAGGATGCATTAGGCGGACCGCGCGTGGAAATTTTCCACACCACCGCGCCGTGTAGCCTTAGACGCATTAACCCCCGAGGAGAACAAAGTGCGAGAAGAGCTTCACTTCCTCTCTCTCTCTTTCTCTTGTATAGTTCGGAGCCGCGTGCGAACGGTGTGAAATATGTATAGACAGGAAAGGCTTTTCTACCGCTTGCGCCGCGGGTATAAGGTGAGCAACGGTTATGGCGAAACTTGTCTAGAGGCTTTTTGCGCGTCCGCGTGTACTAGCTAAGGCCCGAGCCCTCTCCTCCCCCCCATTAGTCACATAATCGCGTGTAAAGGTATAGAAAGTTTCGCGAGCGTTGGCTCGACTTGCAGGGCCATAATGTAAAGGCACGTCTTCTTAGACCTCGTCTCGCGACACTGTGTCCTCGCGACTAACAAAGTTGCAAATTGGAGATATGGCCTACACTTTATCATTTATCACTGTTTTCTCGATGTACCTTTATTTTAAATTACATTGTACACAGTGTACCATCCATTTACAATTTGCAATTTGCACAATAAGGACCATGTTTTTCAGCTAACCTGCTGTTTACTGCATCGATATAAAATGGACATCCCGTGTAACTACGCTTCAACGTCGCGTATAAGAAGTCAGTCAGCGATAAGCCTGGTAATTATATTGCGAAGTGCGTCGAATTATTACGAGGCCTGAAAGGACGGAAATAAAAAGGTTTCCCTCTTCATCCCAAGTAGTCCCAACTCTCAAGCGGCATCCCGAAGGATTGACAGTTTATTCTCAGCCTGCCAGCAGTAGCGTCTAATCCTCTTCCGACCCTTGGCAGAGCCCTTTTAATTTCCCGATATAAAACGTAATTGCGAAGTAGTCGGGGGACGGCCGAGTCTCGGATATCCACCTCAGCCTCTCTCCTCTCTTCGCCGCTCGGTCGCGCAAATCCTTTTTTTCATCAGCTCCGTAGGCCAGCGGGAAAATTGAAAAATTATTGTTATCTCAACGATTGCGCGCGCCGGAGTTTCTCCCAGCTGGGGAAAAGGCCGGGAGGCACGAGTCTATCCCCTCGAGGTGTCGAGCCACCGCCGCCGCCGCCGCCGCTGTTGCAGCCTGTGAGCAGCTCGAAACTTCCGTGTTCCCATTTTTCCGTCTGGCTGGCAAGAACTCGCTTTACACACAGGGACAAGGAAGGAGCGAGAGCCGAAGGAGAGCGAGTGAGAGAATCACGCGAAGATCTCGTGCTTTTGATAACCGGGAGCGAGATTTCTCACCTCTCGTCCCCTATCCTGACACGTTTCTCTCTCTCTCTTTCCTCTTTTTGTAGGCACGAGAGGGAAACTGCAAGCAGAGACAAACTAAATCTAATAGAGCTACGGAGAAGACAGCCGCAGGGAAATTCCAGCTCATTTTACGCCTCTGCTTCTGCCACTCACTTCCCAGAGATTATGATATGCTTCTTAATACAATTAATAAGGAAGTTAGATTAGGCGAAATTCAAGATCTTTAGAGTTGCAGTGTATTCCTTGAAACTTACACTTACATACTCAATGCACTATTGACTCTTCCTGTATGTATTTAAAATCAATCGTTATAATTTAATTAATTACCTCATGTTTTTAGCGCATAATGTCAAAATACGTAATGGAGCCAAAGGAAATTATCTTTTAACCCCTTTGCGGCATACAAAATGGCCTCTTTCATTGTTTATTTGTTGTAAAACAACTACCCATGAATATGCTATACCGAATACTTCATAAATTCCTACCCTAAATGAAATTTAAAAAAAAACGGGCAAAAAAGCGTGATATTGTCTGATAAATTTTAAATTTAAAGCGCATTTAGGTGGATAATGTATCAGGTACCATGCCGCAAAGGGTTAAACAGAGAATGCCAACGTCATATAGGAAATTTAGTAGCAAGAAAAATAAACTTGATATACCATCTCATGCAATAAAGAGCATATTATGAAAGTATTCATTTAAAAATATTCAGCGTTTTTGCTATCAGGAAATTTAATAAGCGGTCTGCATATATGTATTATGTGGAAGTAGATAAGGGCAGGGAATGGTTGGACAAGTTATGAGTGAATTATAATAATTTTTTTTTTAATTTTCTTCACAGGTAAAAAAGCCAAATTTGTTTCTAAGTTAAATATTTTTTCGATCTTTATCACGAATCGCTGCACTCTCCTTTATTATTTTTCATGCTTATATTATCATTGTTGAAAATCGAATTTCAATAAATTGCAGGCTTCTTTGATCCACATAAGAAGGTATGAATTTTTCGATATGGTTTTCGGCAGCTGCGGCCATTTCCTAAGATGAAATTATCAATATAAAAAAATAAACTTGAATTCAATTTGGAAAATCCGCGTGGCAGCTCTTTCATAAAATTAAAATCATGATAAACCGCTGCAGTTTACATTTGCTGTGCTGCACCAAAGTCCCTCCAGATTTTGATTATGCACACGCGCAAACAAAGCCCGATAGAAATAAAAAAATTAAATTTCAAATATTTTATACCCTGTTTTTCGAAGTGGTAAACTACGAATGTACAGTCGCTGTGTGTATACACTCGGATGTATTAATTCAGCATAAGCAGGAGGGGGGGGGGGGCGTGTAAAAATGTCCCTCTCTCTGTCTCTCTCTGTCTCTC
>UELU01146846.1:27101-57488 GCA_900490025.1 Megastigmus dorsalis | reverse complement strand
CCCCCCCCCCCCATCATCCTTTGCGAAATATCCCAACAAACTTTTAGCCTCTGATAGCCGAGCTCTCTCGGGCTTCTTATGCACGCCTATCTTTTTAGCTATACGGACAACTTTGGGTATTTCACTTTTCTCTCTGTGTATTATTATATACATGTACATGCGGCGTTCGGAAAAAAAAAGAAACGAAGCAAACTTGTCGCCGAACTTTCTCGTAAGCCGACCAAAGTTTGATATTTTCTGAAAATAAGTTTATTTTCTTTTATCGGCTGGTACTTTCCGCCTCGGCTACGGATTTATACAAGTCAGTTTTTATAGGATGCCTGGGTGGGTACTGCACACCAAGCGCGGTAACGAAGGAATAATCGAGAAAAAGGTCGTGCCCAGACATATACCCACATATATATTTTAGCATAAAACTTGTAAAATTTACGCAACAGGGCTCTCGCGGCGAAACGGAAACACATATAGGGGCGTGGGGGCTGGAAGGGCGGCACACGCGCCGCTGAAGAAGTCGTAAAGGCCCTTTACAGCGACGTGCCGCTAAACCGGCAAAGTTACCGCGCACCGCGGCTACCAGTTATATACGTCCGTTCGCTTTTATTGAGAAGCCGCGAGACGAGACTCGCGCCGCCGTCACCGCAGGGGAGCACACGACGGTCCTTTATTAGAAATTCGCAATGTCGCGAGGGAACTTTTTCAATACTCCATTTCTACGACTGACGCGTGATTTCGCCACCGCCGCTGACGACGACGACGACGACAACGAGAGAACAGCAGCGTACGACATAAAAACGCGCGTGAGCTCAGCTTTAAATCCCGCGTCGTTGCGGCCGCCGCGACAATGTTTTTCGCGAGCGTGCCACTTGCAAAGGACAAAGAAACATCGAGCGATTTTGTTTATTTTCTTTGTTTGCAGCTGCTCGGCGCGTAGACGTTCGAAGGAAGCGGGAGTTGGCGAGTGAATTAAGGGAAAAATTTCGAGAGGGTGGGCGGGGGAGGCGAATGGTATATAAGAGGCACAGGGCAAGGCAGTAAATCCAGAAACGGTTTTATGGCCCGCTAGCGTAGATAATGCGCAATCATTTTGGAATGGAAATTAAAATCAGATGATGAATCCTAACGATGCCGTTTATTATTTTAATTTTGCCGCGCGCGCCTCATCTCGTTTCGGCTCTCTCTCTCTTTCTCTCTCTCTCTCTCTTGCGCTCGCGCCCGAGTTATACCGCCTCTCGCACCGCCAACATCCCCGGACTTCGAGACACTAAATTACGTTCCTATTAGCCGTATAATTACAAGATGGCCCCAGTAATTTCCGTTTATTCCGCGACTTCGTCTTGGGCTTGGCCTCTTACACCCACCACCACCGCCGTCCGCCCGCGCCACCGCGCCATCATTTCACGAATGCATTTTTTAAGTGCGCGCGCGAGTGAGAGAGAGAGAGAGAGAGATAGGCCAAGTTTCGTAGGCTGCGGATGAGAAGGGCCGAAACGAGGTGCTGCTTATCGATATTTCATTTTATACTTGCGCCGTTTGCTTGTTATTGCCTTCAGTCATTTCTTTGTTATTTTAATGCTGCTATGCTTCTTCTCTTAGGCTTTTAGTTGCGAGTAACTCGAGGCGTGAATTTAAGATTTTCATCTGGAAAATATAATGTTTCTGTTTATCTCATATTTTACATAGTAATTTTTATAAAGAAAATATGACTATCCATAATAATTATAATTTATTGCTCCATTGCTAAACTATTTATGTAAAGAAAACTTGACGGCTTCGAGAGTTAAACACCTAAAAATATTTTTGATTCAGCCTCTGATTCCGATTTCACGCATAAGCCACAGCGAAAGTATCTCGCGAACGATCTTTATAAAGATATATACGCGCATATAACATCCACACGAATGCTCCTCAACTCGTCGTCCTTTTCATTGACATTGTAAAGTCAAAGCTCGCTGCCAATTATTCCGAAACCACCACTGCAGTATTTTGTTCAATAAACGCGCGGCATAGTGCGGCAGGCAATCGTGAAAAGGGATCATTCCGACTTCGACTCCATTATGCGTCAATAGCTGGTAAATTTTCGCGCTTTACGAGAGCCGATAAATTCGCTCGTCCTCGCGCTCCGCGAGGGGGTCTGCTTTCTTTTTTCTCTCTCGCCATAATGCGTGAGTCGCAGAGCGGTATATACGAGAGAAGTGGCGCTTCGAACAGCTCGTTGCGGGAGCGCGTGTTGTCGGCGGCTCGGCTCGCATTTATATTTACAGTGGGCCGTAAAGACAAAGTCGTTCGCGCCTTTTGCGGAGCTTATTATAATGTAACTATAACCTTTTATGCCTCTCGTAAGACAAGGCGTTTTGCAAGCTGCCAGCACCGCCGCCGCCGCCGCCACCGGCATCGAACTCTGCCTCTGCTCCATTTTATATTTCTCGAGGAGACGCAGCTCGTCTTCGAAATCGTATGCTGATACACACACACGCGCACACACTCACAGGTACACTCCCGAGTCTCTTGCGCAGGATAAACTTTGCTCTTTATAAACAAGCTTTACGAGAGAGTTTTCATTCAGAGACAAGCATAAACGCGACTCTCGCTCGCTTCAAGCGCGATAAGAAACCCTAAAGCATAAGAGCGAGAAAGATAGACGTTTTTAATTATAAAGATCCTTTCAGTGGGTCCGCGCGAGCTGAAAAAGGCGCGTGTGCACGCTCGCTAGCTCAAGCAAGAGGGATTCCAGCCTCGCACGCTCCTTTTTCGCGAATTATTTCAGAAAAATTGCCATCGAATTGCCCGTGCACAGAGAGAGAGAGAGAGAGAGAGAGAGAGAGAGAGAGAGAGTGAGAGAGTCGCTCGGCTCTTACATCCGCTGGAGAACGCCGCGCTCCGCGTATATGCGACGACGTAATTATTTTCTTTTTCTCTCGAGGCGCTCGCGCACCGTCTAACTGCACTGCACCGTACACGTTTGGCCCGCCTACGTGCCTCACTTCCTTGCCTCTCTCTCTCTCTCGCTCTCTCGCTCTCTCGCTCTCTGTTGTCGGCATTACCGCGTTGTAGGTAATTAAAAAGCCTCGAGTAGGTAAATATCCGAGTGGCATACTAGCGGCACGCTCGCGCTGCCTCCGAGGAACACGGCGGAATAGGTCGCCGGGGCTCCGGCTATACCCCCGGCCTTATAAAAACGGGATGGATGCTTAAAAACCGGCCGGCCGACTACGCCATTTTTCGAGTTAATTTGAATTTCGTAATTACCCGAGGCAGTCGTACTGAGGAGTGTGGCAAGGAGCAGAGAGAGGGAGAGAGAGGCCCTTTAAAAAGGAACGAGAGAGAGGGAGAGAGAGCAAGGGAGAGGTTGGGCAAAGGAGAGGGTGGGAGAGAGAGAGAACTGCGCGAGAACCCGAGAAAGCCGAAAGCAAGTGCACCGAGTCGCGGAAGGATACAAAAAGATTCTGGCTCTCTCTCTTGCCCTTAAATACTCGCGAGAATTCCTTACAACCCCTTTTTTTGCCGCGACACGAAACGATTTTGCGAGACAGGAAACTCTCGACTACGTTCCGCGTGTGGTGCATGTGTATACGACTGGGTTGACTTTTTCGCTTCGGACGAGCTACCGATGAATTTCTTGACAAGCGTTGCCAAGTTACTTTCGGATTAAAAAGCAATATTAGCTATTCGATTTAAATACATTTATTATTTAATAAAAAAGATAATCCATTTATATATAAAAATAAAATTTCGTAGGTCATTAAATAAGTACAGTATACAAGGAACGGCTAAAAAATTATACTGTGAAGAAACTGATGTGTAAAAAACTTTATAATAACTATAATACAAATAGTAGCTAATCGTCACGACTGCATTAAAAAAAAAGACACAATGAATATATTTGCAGCGGCAGATCGTTACATGGTTCGATAAAAATAATAAGAGTCAGTCAAGCCGAGAGACGTCATCTCGTCTAATATTCGCGGGTAATATTTTAGCCGGCTAAAGGTTGAAGTCGAACAAGGTAATTCGGCGCAATAAACGCGACGATAAGGAGACAGCGAATGGCAGCGAGAGGATCTCTCGAGAGGTGAGGAGGAGGGAGGGGGTGAAGCACTCGGAGGAAAGACAGAGCAGTCGAGGAGGCTCACGACACCTTATAAACTCACGCCCCATTTCGCAGAAGGTTCATCTTTAATTTCTCGGCGTTTTTTCTCTCTCTCTCTCTTTTTCTCTCCCGCAGCACTCGACACTCCTTTAAATTCAACTCCTCGAGGCTTGAGCCCCCCGTCCCCTTTACTTCGCTTCCCGGTTTGCACCCTCGTCGCAACTCGTCTCTCCTCCTCGTGACCAAACCCCTCGCCTAGAGCCGGTCGCTGTTCGCTCATTTCTCTGCTTGTCTTACGGCGATTAACCAGACTATACCTCTCTCTCTCTCTCTCTCTCTCTCTCTCGACGTTATATTCTTTCTCTTTCCCTGGATTTCTTTTCTACACGTTCGCGTGAGCCTCCTTACGCTTTCAACCCCCTCTCCCCCTGCCCCCCACTTCCCTGCCCCCGTCTCCTGTTTTTTTTTCTTCGCCTCGAAAGTAAGCTCCCGCTCCTTCTTCGCTTCTTTTATCTTTCAGTCCTCTCTCTCACTCTTTTCCTCAGCCTAGTCACATTCTTAATATCGTCTTTTTAAGATTTTTTAAGCGCCATTAGGGAAACTATATTGCCACTCTCTTAGGCGACGACAAGTAAAGGAGAGAGAAGCTTCTTCTCTTAAGGGTTCGTTCGTGATAGCGAACCAAGGTGGCGGGATAATACGCCCGGGTGTGGAAGACGGGGGAGGAGGGAGGAGGAGGATACGATTGCGAGAGCGAGCAGCTTTGGACACACGAGCTTTTTCACGCCGTTCTTCGCCGCTCAAATTGCTCGAATAAATTTCCTCCGCTTTAATCGCCGGTCTTCAGTCGGGACTCTTATTCGCTCAACGGCAGCTCGGATCGGCTCTCTTCTCTTCACCTTCTTAATGATAGACTCCAGTGGAACTGTAATTCTTTTTTTTATGCCGCTCGACGCCCCACACCCAGCTCTTACGCTGCAGAAGCGACGAATTTAATTGTCGGTATAAATAAGCGGCCGCTCCTTTGCCCAAAGATGAGAATCGTTAGTTTCTCTTAAATTTAATGCGCGCATTAATTGATGTTTTTGAAAAATATTGACAACTTTATATTCAAACATCACAATAACACTAAACAATACCCAAATTTTTTAATTTATCAAGTAGTGATGATCCAACCTTTATGAATATGTTTATACCCATGCACTCCAATTAATTTTATTGAAATTTGGCATGCATAATTTTATTTTATTTATATATAAATATATTTATAAAATTCAACTGTTGAATAAATAATAATATTGTCGTGGAGTTGAAGAAAAATCAGCGCTCTGTAAAAGACGTTGTCTCAGAGAATATAAATCTAGCTGTCAGTCCCGTGTCAGCCTTCTCCGTCTACTTTTACCCCTACCATCCGGAGAATCTCTCACTTTCTCTGTCTAAAAACAACGCAAAGTATAAAGCAGCGTCACTTAGACTTTAGAGCAGATACTTCTTCTTGCGCGCGAGGAGCAACATTTCTGAATAATATTCAAACTTTTGATTTTTTTTCAATGCAAAGTCAACCTTCTTAAAGTTATACAAAATTCTAAATTCCAGATTTAATATAACTGCGTTTATTTTCATGCAGCTAAAGCAGCGACTATTCATTTCAGTTTGTATCTGGAAAAAAATTCTTTGATACTCGACTCTTTCGCTATATATCGAAAAATATAGTCGACAGCGAAGGGTGTGACGCTGTATTTTATCGTGAATTCGCCCCGATGGAGCATTTGGAAACCAATCGAGAAACATATTGCAAGGTTTTCTTTTATATCGCCGTGAACCGTGTACTGTGTCGTCGATTTTCCGGTGCTGAAATCAAATTATCTTTGATATACCGTTCACATTTAAAATAATATATGGTTTATTCAAGACCCTATCGAGAAAAAGTATTACATACTTGAAAATAACTTCAAATATTTTCTGTCCTAGAGAATTGCAATAAAAAAAGTAATAATAAGAGAATATTAAATTATAGTATTTATTTATGCAGATATATTCATTTTCCTACTAAAATTGCTATTTTTAATCAAAATAAATTTTACATTTAGAACGAAAATTACCAAATATAATTTCGAAACTCCTAGTTAAAATTACATAAAAGTGAAAAACTATAATAATTTATAGGAAAATTTACATGAAATTATTGTAATTTTTCCACTTTCGACAATCTATGATTGGATCACTATATGAGATATACACTATTGTAATTTTTACTATGAAATTTCTCTCCTTGTGTAAAATAAAAAACGTACATCTCCATTTGTCAAGTGAATTCCTCTGCTTATGCAATTATTCAGGTCAATCAAGCATTAAACAGCGAATCAAGCACCATTTCAGTGAGAATAATCAGATTGAATTTTTTCTCACGAAATTAGTATCCCAGAGACAAGATGTTCCTTCAGCTTCATAATTCATCAGTTTTTCCAAGAAAGTTGTTTATCCATTCTCCCCGGAAGCAGCTAATAAAGATTAAAAGAAATTGATAGAAAGTCGCGCAGGCGGTGGCATAATGCAATTCAGCGCTGCGGGTAATAGAGCTCGAGCGTGCTTTTGCAATTAGACTTTTTAATTTTTATTAGCGCCCACTGCCTCCCACCTCTTCCCCACCGCCTCTCTGCCTAAGCGTATGCATAATGCCATGAATATTTTCGTCGTAACTCTGCCAACTTGTCTCCTAAGGAATTAACCCTTAAATTAGCAGCTAGCTCAGAAGGCAAAGTCCCTGCGCCTCTCGCTAAGTTTGAGCCCTGGCTTTTTCTCCGCCTCGCAGCTCTCTCTCTCTCTCTCTCTTCTGCTCTCGCACCCTTTCCACTTCCCGCATTCTGGCCGCGCCGAAACTTTTCCCTACCCCTTTGGTGAGGCCAGCGGTACAGTGGAGGTGAGAGCGAGGGTGAGAGGCATCCGAGAGTCCCGGAGATTCAATCCATCGGGAAGCACTTTGCCGTTCGCCGCGTCCGAACGATAGAGATTTCAATGCCGAAGCAAATCGAAGCCACCGATGCGCTCCCGACTTCCTCTTTCGCTCGCTTCCGCCTTTACCGGCTATGGTTCGTGATTTTTGAGAAAAACACTTGCCTGTTTTTAATATTTGTTTCGAATAACTACAAACATTTGACTGCTACACTTTTTTTAGATTATTGCCTAATCGTTATTCGTCACTCTTTATATACTTTTAGTATTTTTCGATACGGGAATAGAATAGTCTTAATAATTTAATTATTCTTACGTAAAAATTTAAAATTTTTTATAAGTCAATGCTTTGAGCTAATCTTTTGAAATTCTTATATGAAAAGAGTGTATATTTGTACTTTGGAGTAAAAAATTGTCCAAATATTGTACGAATTGAAATAAGGCTGAATTTGATAAAAAAAAATATGTGTGAAAATTTAAGATATGCCATAAATTTTAACTATTTTTATAGACTCACTCAATTTTATTTTAACTTACCTTGATGATTCATAGAAAAATTAGATTTTTGGTGCAAAAAGTGACGAGAAAAAACGTATAAATCAGATTCCTATATTAGCTCAAAAATTGAATAATATTGAAAGTAGTAATGGACCATTCTTTGAATGTTGTACATTGTTGATAGATTTTTATAAAAATTTTGAAATTAAAGTATATCGACACAATGTTATTTTATTCACATACAGAATTAAGCCATTTTAGCTTGAATCGCCTGATTTTTTTCTTAATTAAATGTTACAACATTTAATGGGAAATATAAGCCTAAATTGAAAAAAAATAAAAAGGAGGATGATGCGAAATTTTTATAATCTTTTGAAGTATGTAAGGACATGAGTTGACCTCCATACTGTCAGAGAAATATTTTAAGAAAAGTCTAATATATTGTGCTCTATGCTTACATGGAAGTAGAAACAGTAGAATATATCCAGACACTGACTTACAATACCCATTTTTTTCAATTTTCCTTTCAAATAAGAAAATCCATTTTTAGTCGAGATTGTAAAAACTGTCGTTTGCACATACGTGTATGTACAACCATAAACAACGACTGTAGTCACAAAGTGGCTTTAAGTAACGTATTTCTCTAATTTTGTCACATAACAGGAGGAAAAATCGAGCGTTCGAGGCCTTAACTCAAAGTGAAAATTCTAGACAAGCGAAGAATTAAGAGTCTCCAGTAGAAATATGACGCAAGTCGTCGTCGTCGTCGTTGGCCAGTGGAACTTATTAGACTCGTGCGCCCACGCTCACTTGCGAGTTTCCTGGGGGCGAGAGCCTCGCGCTCGGCGCATTTCGCGCTCTCTCCTCCGGGCTTATTTAAGCTGGCTTCCTAAGTACGCATACTAAATATGATAATATTGCAACGACAAAAAACGTCAGCGGTATTTAGCCGCGCCCGCCCCCTCGCCTCCACCCCCTAATTACGAAATCGTGACTCGTTTGCGAACGGTTCATTTTGTTGCTCCTTTGGTCTAGGCTTTTCCTACTTCCAGTCCTCGTATTTTCCTTTTCCTTGTCCCACTGTCTCAGCATTTCCTCAATTTTCATCACTGCCTTTTCCTTATTTAGTTGACGCGAATCACCTTGGATATTAAAAGTGGACCGCGTGCCACCTGCTGAATTTTCAAAATATTAAATTGACAGGGCGTAGCCGGGACGACGCCTTCCTTCCACTTTGTATGGAGGACATAAAATGCATAATTTTAGAAAAAATTAATATGCATATGAATGCTCTCGTTAACAATAACAAAAAATTGTGTATTTATTACAAAAAGTCTCGTATTTATTAAAATGTGTATGGGGCCAAGAAGCATCCAAGTAGTCTACACAAAATATAAATGTTCAACATTAATTTTCGCATAGTTTTCTCAAATCACAACGCAACACGAACGAAGGCACGATGCAAAGTCGAAAAAATTTTTGAATTTGTTACTGCTCATCTAGGTGAAGCCGGTCGAATTTCGTAGAAGAGGGCTGGTTTCCCGAGGAGGGCGAGCATCTCGATAATCGAGTGGATAAAAAGGGCGGATTACGCGCAAGGTGTCCGACTGGTTGAGGGTCGGGTCTAGTGTGGGTGGGGGTGGGGGTAGAATGCAAAACTAGCGCGAGAGGAGAGAGGTTCGCCGCGGCGCAGAAGCTGAGTCAGAGAGAGAGAGAGAGAGAGAGAGAGAGAGAGAGCAGCAGCAGCAGCAGCAGCAGCGGGTGCAGGAGGTTGAGAAAATAGTCGTGGCCCCCTTTAACGGGTGTGTATACATATATACGCGGGCGCGGCGCAGCCGGACCGGCGCGATGGACTCGGTGGGTGGTTCCCGTTCGAATCCCGGGATATGCCCCGTTCGCACGCCCAACCCCGTTTTTCCCACCCCTTTCCCCGCGCGCGCAAATCATTTTCCCCTCCTCTCCTCCTCCTCCTCCTCCTCGCCGAGCTGCTGCTGCTGCAGCAGCCCTCTCAGCCTCTGTCCGGCCATTCGACTCGGAGGATCCGTGGACGTGACCGCCTCCTCCTTTCTCCTCGGCTGCTGCTGCTATACACCTCGGACACGCTCGATGTTTTATATGCCCTGGTAACGCTCCCTGCGCTTTATCGCCTCGCCCACTTACCCATTAGCTCTGCAGCAGCAGCTCTGCTTCCAGCTTCTGCCGCTTTGCTGGTATTACCTGCTTTGGGAAATTCTAGATCCGACTATTCGATCCATCTGGTCCCCTCTAATAAACTCTATTTTAATAAAACTCTTCAAGATTTCTACTCTCAGAAATATTTTTCTAGCCAGGGTAACGGTATCGTTGTCGCTAATTATTCACACGAAGAATAAGTGTTCAAGTCGCCCTCTCGCAGCACATTCGAATAAGCCCCAAGATTCGAATCACGTGCACGGTAAATTCTCGAAGCTAATCTCCCAGTAGCACCTAGAATTTCCTACATCCCTATAGGAGCTGGGCCAGCAGCAGCAGCAGCAGCAACAGTAGCGCAAACACAGAGAAAAGTGGCGGGTGGATGACTTGTACCATCCGCATTCGCCGGGAGAGCGAGCGAGGAAAGGAGAAGCGGCGAGGGAGCTAGCAATGCGGATGCGGCGAACGGAACCAAAGTCCGCGGCCCAGTCATCGTATAGGTCGTCGAGCAGCTCTCGCTTGCGCTCTCTCTCTCTCTCTCTCTCTCTCTCTCTCTTTCTATCTCTCCTACTCGAAGAGGGTAGGGAAAAGCAGCCCGAGACCGAGAGATAGAGAGGGTAAGGGTACCACCTACTCGCGACTTCTCCGCGTCCTTTCTCCTACTCTCTGGCCTTCTCCTCTGCGGCTCTCGGCTCTCCGGTACCCCGCTCTTCCTCGATCTCTCTTTATCTCTCTCTCTCTCTCCCTCTCTCGCTCTCTCGCACTCGACACAAGCGTAATGATTTTGTTTTAAGGGCGTGTTTAATTATGAATCCGCATCCGGGCGAAGCTCCACCCCGAGAGAGAGAGAGAGAGAGAGAGAGAGAGAGAGAGAGAGAGAGAGAGAGAGGACGAAGGTGTAGTGGCCCGTCGTTGTAAAGTGCAACACTACTACTACGTCGACGCGGGGGGTGGGAGGGAGAAGGCAGAGGTGGGCTGTGTGCGCCAGCGCTCGAGACGACTGCGCCGTGTCGCTCTCTTTGTCTCTCTGTGTGTGTATGAGTGTGAGAGAGAGAAAGAGAGAGGCTCTTGTGCGCAAGGTGCACGCGGACCAGCCCTTAATTGCGAGCTGCATTATCTATGCGCTTGCCTGGATTTTCTAATTACTTATTTTTTGCCCGCTCGCGCTCGGATGAGCCTAATATCTTTGGCAGACCGGCTGCATGCGTTTAATTGCTCGACTCGCACGCCCAGAGAGACTTGCCGCAAAGAGATCCCCAAGATCCTCTTCTTATTCCTTATTTCTGTATATTTAATTTTTTTCATACCAACTTACGTTGAATCCTAGGTTTGGAGCCAAATCTGCATTTATTCACATTGATTCGAGGTGTGTGTGCGTGTGTGTATGCGCGCGCGTAAGAAGATGAATAGGTCCGTTTCGTCGAGGACAAATTGAACAATTTGCCGAGTGCAAAGTTGACGGACTGAAGAAAAAAGGCTCCTTTGTGGTTTTGAAAACAATCGGTCACATGAATTTTGCTAGAGAAAGAGAGGGAAAGACGCTCCTTTTCAACGGCAAAGCGTTCCCGTTTCCAAGCGGCGGTAAAATTCAGCCGCGTGAGCGTAAGGAAAAGCGTAAAATTTCATATATCCACCGCGCACATAGAGAGAGAGAGAGAGAGAGAGAGAGAGAGAGAGCGAAAACAGTGGAAAATGCATTTAGAGCGTTCCTTGTGTCCCCCTCGCTTGCCTCGTTGTTTTTATCAAAAAATATAACGACGCGCGCGCGCCAGTTTACATTCGCGTTTACGGGAGCGCGAAAAAAACGAGGGCCAGAGGTAGTGTCACACTCGAGATGTCGCGCTGAATCCGGTTCTCTGCTCTGTCTTTTTCAAGAGAAAAGAAAGCAAGGGGAGGGAGAGAGAAGCTTGGCTACGTGGGCTTCGTCGAGCCGAAAATCGCACTCTTTTGAAGGGGCTTTTCTCTCCTTGGCGGCGGTACAGGCAAGAAGGACACCTCGCTGATTCCTGTGGCCCCTCTCGCTCCTCTCTTTCTCTCTCTTTCTCTCTCTCTCTCTCTCTCTCTCTCTCTCTGACTCTGCGGCTTTGCACTCAGTCACTCAGCAGAGTCGACGAGCAGTCGAGCAGTGCCGGCACACGGCCCATAAGCTTGAAAAGCTCGACTATGGCGGCAGAGGTAAAAGGGCTGTTGTTGGACAAGAGCGGGGGCTGCTGCTTTTGAGGTTAACCGTCGACTCGCCTGGATTCATTTAACCACGTGAGCGAGCGACCAGCAGCGAGTCAACCACCTGAATGCTTACAGCCGAGAGCCATAACTCGTTACGTTATTATAATTTTGCCTGTCGGTCGCTCGCGCGTGTCTGTGTACCTGCGTGTGTGGGTGTCTGTCTCCTGTGTTTAATCGCTGCTCTTTTGCCCCTCCCCTCCCCCACTCACCTACCGATCAAACTCGATTTTCGCTACGTTGTGTGGACTGACAGCTTAACCGAGAGCTTGATTTCATTGATTGCGTCGAGCTTTTTGCGGTCGCTTTGGTAATTTCTGGGTATCGCGTTGGATATAATTGTAACGATTCGTCGAAGTGTAGCCCTAGACACTTGACATGATATTTGTGGTGGTGTTAGACCGAATATTTTTGCTCAGACTAAAATATGTTAATTTTCAATAGGATATTAAAAGCAATAAAAAGACGTAATTTAAAATAATGTACTTTTGCATATATTTATTAGATTGTATGCCTATTTTTGATGAATGCATTTTGCTTAGGTAAATTAAGGTTATACGGAAATAAAGAAAAATAAAGAAGTAAAGTTCTTTGATCCACTATTATTATTTTATTTTATTAATATTAGTATATTATCAATGATAAGTTGAATCAGATAATACATCCTAGATAAACAACGTTCTTATTATAAATCTGCAATACCATAGTCAATTCGTGTTCATTACATTATTTTTCTGAAAAAGACAATTTTAGATCAAATTCACGTTACGATATAGGTTAGCTTCAATTTTTTTCTCATCAGTTCCCTAAATTTTTTACCCAAATAAATCCATAAATTAAAGTTAAATAATTTGTCTATCAATATAAATTTTAAAATTTATCATCAAAGTGAAACAGCAGTGTTGTAAATTTACTCCATAACTAATTCCCAAGGTATATCAATGGTGTTTATGCAGACAAATTCTGAAAATCGAGAGCATTGTTGAAAAAAGTTCCAATCGTCGAGCCGAAGCATCCGAGCCCATTAAAGTTGTGCATACCAGTAAGGCAAGCTGTTCAGGGATATGGCTTCGAGACCCGAGCCTAACGAGAAATTCTCCGACTTGCACTTTTCCGCGGGTCGACGGCGGCGTTGGTCGTGGCCAGCCAAAATATCTGAGTCACCGCGAGAGGAAGAGAGAGAGATAGAGAGAGACTCAACTCGGCGGTGGCGGTGGCGGCGGCAATCGAGCTAAATACGAAAATTGCGGCAATTATATAAGGAGAAGCGCAGCGGCGAATCCTCCTACCGGGAAATTGCGAATGCTCGAGCGGCGCCTCGCGCAATCAGCCACCCCTTGCACACTCGCTGCCTTTTGCGATTCCTCGCATCACGGACTCGCGCGCGGTAGAGGAACGCGCTCATTCCGCTGCTGGACCTCTCTCTCTCTCTCTCGCTCTCTCTACTGGTCATCGTCCGAGAGAGACGAAGACAGAGAGAGAGAGAGAGAGAGAAAGAGACAGAGAGGGAGGACAATTAAAATAGCTGCGCTTAGCCGACCTGTGCCGAGGGCAGAAGGAGAAAGAATGCGAGAGCGGGAGCGAGAGCGGGTGCGAGAGCGAGAGCGGAGGGAAGAGACGACGACGACGCTTCGGACGGACGCGCGCCGCGCCGCTGCTACTAAGTTCTTTCCGCTCGGCTGCAGGCAGAAAGGGAATTATTTTAATTGCGGACAGCCTCGCTCGACCAACACACCCCTACTGCAATACCCCCTACTCCCCACCTCCCAACCCCCGTCCGCCGCCGTATATGTGCGCGCGGGGAGCTGCTCTTTCTCTCCTTTTACCGGACTCGCTCTCCTCTCTCTCTCTCTCTCCCTCTCTGGACTCTTACGATATGCCCTCGACCCGCGCGTCGCGCTCCGCAAATTTCAGACCGCCATAGGTACACACGCACAAACCTGCACCCCTTCTGCCCTTGCCCACACTCTTAATGAATTCCTCTTGTGATTATCTTGTTACTTTAATGCTTCCTATTTTTTGACCTCCCTTTCTCCTTTCCACTGGCCGCTCCTTTTGTCCCACGGCTTACAGACCCTTCCTCGCCTCCATTGATTCCCTGACTGTTGACTCGATTTAGCAGTGTGCAGTGCTAAAGGCACGAAATTGTCATCAACAGTCTTCGAACATTTCAATAAATATATTTCAATGTGGAGCTTTTTATTCGATTTTGCGGATTACATTTTCGAAGAAACCCTACTTAAGATTTAACTAAACAGCTTTTAAACTGCAGTAATTGTTTTAGAGAAGTTCAGGGAATTTAGTTAAATTAAGCCAACGCGTCAGCAATAGAGCAATGGTGGACAATCACATTCAAAGTTAATGTGATCACTAGAATACTTTTTAAATATCTACTTAATACGATTAATAATATAAGTAAATAAAAAAATTTAAGAATTAATATTTATCCTCTACGTGACCGCAAAAATAATGTTATCTTTATTTTTCCGTATTTTCCTCATTGTTATTTCAAACGTATGTCGCTGTTCCAGTAGGATATAGTCGGGCCGTGCTCAATTTATTTGGCCGGGGAAAAATTATATGACGAGCAAAGTGCGTGAACAGAAGCCGGCGATACTCGTATACGGACTCTTCCGTGTATAAGCTCTTCCCACGAGGCAACGAGGGCCGTGGCGCGGGCGCATACGTATCCTAAATATTTCTCGAAAACGAGGCCCTGTTCAGTCGCAAACAACCGGAGCCCCTCGTGCAAAACTATCTCTCGGCGCGCACCACACCCTCCCCCAGGATTACACAACTGCTCAGCTCGTACGGCCATTGTACTGGAAAAAGTTATGAGGGTCGGGCTAAACAATCATCGAGTGACCACTCGCAAACCTCTTCTATTTTTAACGAATCTTGCCAATTCTCTTATTCCGCCGCTTGTGTGCTGTTCATTTTTATGTACGACAGACATTTTTCTCTTTGCGAAATAAACACTCTGCTCATCGTTTCATTATCTGATACTCTATTACTCAAAGCCAAAGAAAAATCGTAAAAAGAACTCGCGTTACAAATCACTGTTACAAAATACAGGGGCGACTCAAGTGAAGAGCGCGAGCTGAAGCCAGTACTCGTGACCGTAGAAGTGTAGCGAGCACCGAAAGAATCCAAAACGGAAGCTGGCGACGGCGAGAGAAAAAAAGAGAGAAGCAGGCAGACCTAGAGAATCGCTCGGGTTGCACTTTTTCAAGCGGCCACGTCCGCAGCCGCAGCGATGCAAAAAAAAAAGGAAAAAAGGAGAGGCTCGGCCTTATTGTTAAGTGGCGAAGGTTCGCAGTCGTCGTTCGCAGCCTAAGATGACGAAATTACCACCCCCGGGAATACAATTAATGACAATTAATCTCTCGTGTGTGTCGCGCGCGCGTTTAACAGTTACACACGAGTAATTATTCCCTCGGATTATAAAGGTCGAGGGCCTCCATGTGGCCGCGTATAAGACTCGTGAAGGGCTGTTCACTCGAACTGTTCACTTGGCATTTACAGTAGCAGCGGCAGCAAACCCTCAAAATCGTCTGCTCAAACGTCCGCGCGCGCGAGCTCGCACGCCATCTTTTCCTTCTCTCCTCTTTTGCCGCTCGCCTCGTAACACCGCGAACAATGCCCCTTTCTATACTCGACGCGCGCTCGAGAGCCTATAGAGAATTTCTCTCCTTTTTTAAACATCGACACTTCAATAATCGCGCTGCAGACGCGGCCTGCAATCTGGAGCGCGCGCGCGATGATTGCTCGCGTCTGAGTTGTAGTGTTGGCTTCTTGAATGAAGGAAATACCTCCTTCAAATTGGATTTGTGGACGGCATTTTTTTTTCGACAGAAACAAATCCGTCGACTCTGAAATTATACAGCAGGCTTTATTTTCGGAATAAAAGACTTCATACTATTATAGATTACTGCATTTAAGAAGTGTAACTGAAATATTTGATAAAAAGTTAAAGAATAGTGTATTAACTATCATTATTAGGATGAGCATCTTTAAAAAGTAAAATAAATAGCCTGTAGGGTGCATTCCACATCTTGGCACGATCGTCCAAGCATCGCAGCCTAATGTCATAATTCAGGGCCGTAAAGGAAATGAAGCCGAAAATTGTTATCGCAAACAGCCGAGCGTCCGTCAATGTGATTTAAGTAGTAGCCATGGCACAGTAGGCCTGTGACTATAGATGTAATGACGTTCCGCGGTCTCGTTAATCGTTCGGTAAATGAGCTCGTGTGCGACAGGTAATGTCGATGTGCATTCGTGCGCCCCCGGCGAGCTGCTTTGCGGTAATGATTATTGCGTCCTGTAACTGTCGTAAACGTTAGGACCTGCTTCATGGAGCTCACGTGACCGTTTCCTCATGGCTGCTGCTGCTGCTGTTGCTACTGCTGGAATTGAGTCCTTGTTGCCCACCGCAGACGATGCAACGCGCGCTTTCCTCGTTCATCCAAGATTACACGAGGCATTCGATTACTGCCTTACAAAGCGAATTGTTATTATACCCAAATGAGCAATCACCTGACCCCATGTGGTACGAGTATATATACACTCGAGTTACTCTACTAGCCTATCTAAACTGTTCCTAATCAAGTAATCTTTTCTTCCGGACTAAGATTTAGGTTGAGTAGTAAGTGCTGACACTTTTCGTCTGATCAATTCTGAAGATATTTTTTATTTAGAAAATTTCATGTGTAAAGTAAATAGTACATTATTGGATTAAGTATGTCCAGTCTTCTAAACTCTGTCTTTTTATGAACAATAAACCTTGGGATACAAAAAAGATAATATTAAAATTCATATATGTAGATAAAACAGTTTTATCATCTTATGAAGTATTTGCACTCGAAAAGTAAACATCATCACCTTTTCTAAAACATTATTTTAATTAAAGTATTTTTGAAAATATATGTTATCTTATTTCTTATTTAATTTTGGTGATCGATTGTTGGTCAAAAAATAAAACATTTTTAATCAAACAGTCAATATAATGTGCATTTGCACAAATAAATTACTGTCATCAGTAAGTCACTTGCTAAAGTAAATTCAACCTTAATGATCGTGCCGTGAATCCTCATAAGACCCGAATCCGATAATAGAACGGAGATCAGTTTCAAGTGCCCGAGAAGAGCATCTGTGGATCTAACTTATTTATCCAGATAAATAATAGGAAATAAAAAGTGCCAGCGAGTCGGCGTGTTTGGGATAAAGCAGAAAAGCATCAGCATTGATCGAAGTATGTCTGCTGCGTGTGCGTGTAAGAGAGAAAGAAAAGAAGCTCGGGCAGACAGAGAGTCTGGTAACAAATGCTCGGCACTCGATCTAAATTGAGTTAGAGACTTCTGTCTCGGTTTTCCTCTCACCTCGGTCCGAAGGCTTCGCCAATATCCGAGGCTGTCCCCTAAGCCCGCGCATCGCATCCTCCTCTACTTTTCGCCCTCGATATATATCCCGAGCTCCGAAGACTACACTTCTGCAACACGCCTCGTATTACTCTGGTCTTTTTTCTCCGGACCTTTATTCCAGTGCCACCGGAGTGGGAGGGCCTGGATAGATTTTTCTTTGCGGACTTAATCTAAGCCCCGAATATAAAGACGAGACGCGGGCGCTCGACTTGAGCCTGACGCTCGTTTCCGCTGCAAATCCATCCTGAAATGGGGCAGAATGGTATACGTTTCGATCTGCAATGGAATTTAATTAAGTGCTGAAAGATGACGTCGATCGGATTCGTCTTTTATCCGATACCTGAGGGACTAACGATTGTATGTAAGCGCTTTTTCTGTAAATATTGCTCAACGTTTGGGTTCAAACATTCATTTCTATTTCTATAATCAGAGATTAAATTCTTTGGTCAAAATTAATATACCCCTTTTGTTTCATAGCTTCATAAAGTCTGAACTCTTTAAAAAACGTGCCAAATTAATTTTTAAACATTTTACGCTTTGATCTTTTTTTCTAACACAATAATCAAACAAACCTCGATTATTCATCGGCAGCATTAGGACGGAAATGAATTCATACGACTCATCATATGAGAGCGGGCGAAGCTATTACTTATCCGATAAAACACAATAAATACATGGTGTCATTTTTCTTCTGCCATCACTAGCCGATTGATCATTCGTTTAATAAAAACAACGAGCACCGGGTCAGAGAGAGGATCGAATTGCGAGACGATGAGGTATTTTCCGCTAAGCGACAACGATGGTTAATGTGCATATATAGGAGGGCTCGCATTCGGCCGCCAGAGACTCGTGCACGAGAAAACTTGACGAAACGAATGTGTCCGATGTCCCCCACTCCCCTCTTATTTTGACGACCATCTGCCTATTACGCCCCGTGGCCTCCCTTACACGCACTCCTCCTCCGCAGTATTTGGTGATGCGCGTCCCTTGCTCGTGATTAATGGTATCAGCATCGCTCCCGCATGTATACGTCTCTTCTTCCCTCATCTTTCGTTTATTTAGCTCTCGCACACGCAGTCTTCTATATGTATTTCTCTCGATTCTGCCTTTCGAGCTGGCATTTATACGCTGGTCATTTTTTTTCCTTCCTCCTTCGCTCGTTCTTTTTCCGCTTATTTTGCACCCCGTCGAGGACGTGAAGCATATCATTTTCTTTGGCAAATGCGAATGTAACCGGATACTCTTTACGCCGTAATTCAATAATTTATCTGCGCTCCGAGTACGTATCTTTTGTATCAAGGGAATCATCTTGCTTGGAGAAAAATTATTTATTTCTACTCTTGTCAGAATTACGCATTTTCATGGACGGTCCAGTAGTTGGTTATAAAAACGTTCTCTGAATTTGCAAACAATGAGTATCTTTTGTCAATAGAATTGTAAATTACCTTTAATGTAACATTAAATTAATGTTCGCTTTAGAAGATTGGCATTAAAAAGCGAAAAATGTACGCCGGTAATAATGAACTGGGACGGGCCTCGAGGCGTTGTTTAATGATTTAATCCTTTTGGAGGGAATTGTATTTAAGCGGGCGTGAGAGAAGCTTAAGAATCAGGCTATCGCCTGCAGGATCGACGGAGTGGCGCGCATAGAAAATAGGTGAAGCAGCGACGGCGACAGCGGCAGCTTTTCCCTCGCGACTTTCCTCTTTCTCTCTCGTGTCCCCGGGCCCTCTCCCGGTAAGAAAGTGCATTGTGATTCCAGTCGCCTGCCAACTTACTAACGATGCTCGAGCAATTGCTCCGCGACTTCCTTAGCCAATACACCCCCACAATTAGCTTATCCTGTTAAAAGCCCGAGCTCCCGTTTTCCGGAATTTCGTTAAAATTAACCTGCGCCAGGCTCTCTCTCCTTCTCTTTCTCGGAAATTTCTTCCACTGCGCCTTCTTCTTCTTACCCTTCTTCTTCGCCTTCTTGCACTTTGCTCTCTTTGACTTCGTGGTCTGCTTTCGAATCTCGATAAACATGGGATCGTTGATTTTTCAACGGCTTTTTAATGCCTCGGTACTCTAATGAACCAATTACGTCTATTTCCTTTGAGAGTAATTAACGTCAAGAATTATTCCTTTACTTGATATGTACAATTAAAATAAGTTGCAAGATCGAATAAAATTGAGCCTACACACTAGACAAAAATATATCAAATTGCATTATTCGCATCGATAAACTACTATTCGTTTTCTCCAATTCTATTAAGCAAAAAATAAAGGTATCGAAGCTTATAATAACTAGTTCGGTAATCATCTTGAATCAACGACAAAAAATGTCGTAAATAGATGATTGTTTTTTTAGTTTCTGCACTTGGCATCAGTCATGCAGCCAAACGAGGGCGAGAAAGTTGCAGCGCGTGCAAGAGGGACGTAGAAACTCTGATTTCGACAGTCGATAATTCAGAGGTGAAGAATAAGCGGCACTTTAACGAAAGGAGCCGGGGGTCATATAAGAGAGTATAACATTCGCGCGCCACGTATATACACACATATATATACATCTGGGGGTCGCGCTCATACATCTGTTTCTTCCTCTGGCTGTATAGACGCGGATCCGGGCTAGGGTGACGATGGCCTGCCAAATCCCCGCAGAGCTTTACTGAGCGGCCTGGCTTCTGTATATAGGGTGCCATTATCAAAATGGACTCGTTTTTCTTCTCTTCTCGCGCCTTCGAGTTCACGCTCGCACGCCCTAGTACCTTTCTCTCTCTCTCTCTCTCTTTTCCACTGGCACTTGCTTCTTTATATATGTACGGATTTGCGTCGCTATATTCCCGATGAGAGTAGTGGAACAGCATTAATTCTTTTATTTTAGTTTGCAGCTTGGTTTAGTCGAAATCGCTACTTATCGATTAATTGCAGCAAAGAAAATTGATTAAAAGTAGCTTGAATTTCTAATATCTTTTAAATAAATATCAATTTTTGATGGATGATGTCAAAAGTATCTTTTGATAGAAAAGATATATACGATCGCACTGTCAAGATAATTAGTTTTACTAATAAAAATGTGACAATGGTAGGCTTATGTATCATTTATCGCGTTCGGAATGACAATGTGCCAGTTGATGAATTATGATGCGAGAGGATATACCAAGCATCGTAGGGGACGATAATTCAGTTTTCGAGAAATAGATCATCGGCCCAGACATAAGATACTGGTCAGTGGCTTATAAAGTATTCCCGGCTTATTCTCGACCGGATCCCTCAGGAATCCGAATCACCCTCCTCTCTTAGCGTCCCCTCGAGGTAGCTCAAGGTTTTAAGCTTCTTACCTCGTGTCGTTCCCGTGTTTTTCTAGTGCTAACTGGATTAAGAAACAATAATCAGCTCCTTCTAATTAATGATGGATAAAGGGAATAATCAATGCCAAGAGTTATGCTTCATGAATACATACATGGGCATGTCTTTATAAATTTAAAATTATTGTAAAAATTTTCTATTTTTTTATCGTAAATTATTTTTGTAGATTAATTTGCAGACAATTAGAATAGTATAGTTTGAAGAATTTGTATCTATGGGAAGTTGCATATACAGTACAGTGGATGAATCCAGCGACTAACTGCAGCTTCACAATAGAAAATTGGCCTCCAACGTCTACCTGGGTCTAAATGTGTTTTAAACGCTTTATTTCATTCACATAATTTACATTCACCTTTGAAAATTTATTCAATGATCTGGATTGCGTTTGAATACAATTATATTTTTAAATTTCCAACAAATATATAAAGTATTTGACGTTAACTTGATCGGACTGATTCGCTTGTCATAAATTAGCTGTTTTATTGAAAGGTTAACAGGCATACGTTGTAAAGTGATACGAAGATTTGGATCGCCCCGGGGGATCGACTCGAGCCAGTTAAAAAAACCCGAATCTTGGCGATTTTATTCGAGGTCAGCAGAGAGATCTCAAGGGTGAGCTCCCCCTCGAGCTTTTTCTTTTTAAATCCCGCTCCCTTGCACGACTCTCAGCTGTAAGACACACGCGGTCTGCGGCCGGTGCCTCCGCGAGTCGGTCAAGCCGAGGCGATGGAGGGGTCGAGTCCATTTCCCAACCTTTCGTACACCCCCATCCTCCCTGCATTCCTGAATGGCCTTCGAACAGTGTATATAACCCCTCGTTTTCCCAACCCCATCGTTCCGTAAGCAACAGGTGATCCTTTCCCGATATCGGCCCGGACGCGCTCGCCAACCCCTCCGCACTCTCTCGCTTCCTCTCTCTCTCTCTCTCTCTCTCTCTCTCTCTCTCTCTATAGCTTTACATATAAGCGAGTCACGTGTGAGAGTTGCCGGCCGCTCCGAATTTTACGGATACCCTCTAAGTGGACTCTATCGGAAAATGGAAAATGGTCGCGCTAATTGATTTTCGTCCCCGGGGGCAGTGTATGTGCAAGGTGCTGAAAGGCGTTCCTCTCTTGCCCCTTTGCAGGAGCACCGAAATTGCCGTTAACTGGAGTGCCGTGACTTTTCGTACGATGGGATTACCAATTTCGGCTGTTAACGCGCGAATGGAGAATTATGGTCTTGTGCAAGGCTGCTTTGTCTTATCGGGCGTTCAGTTTTACACTTGGCCATTCTGTAGAACAAATCAGAGTGTGGTTTAACACAATAATCTACTGGATAATAAGAGCACAGAATTTATAGCTTTTATTATATTGATATATTAATTAAAAACAAGTTGAATCTAAAAATTGAAATATCCGTCGTTTATCCGAGGCATAAATCTTAGAGAAAGATAGTAACGGGCTCCTTTCGCTTCCAATCGCAGTCATGCTGCATTCGCAGTTAAAAAGCCGGAAGAACAAGAGAGCCACGGTGAAAGTCGAGCGAAAATTCATCAGCAATCTTCCAAAAAGAGTGGGAATTCCGGCGACAGGTCGTATACATTAATTTGCATCAGCGTCGTGCGGTCGCAGTTCGCGTGCAGAGACAGAGAGAAAGAGAGAGAGAGAGAGAGAGCGTCATACTCGGCGTCTTGCTAGCTTACGAGCTCGAAGGAAGGGTAGGTCACGCATAAGAATCTCGCGACGGAACGCTAACGCAATCAAGTTTTAATCATGCGCCTCTCTCTCTCTCTCTCTCTCTCTCTGCAGTAGCAGCAGCAGCAGTAGCCGAGAGAACCGGTGGAAAGGAAGGAGATGCTCGCGACGATCTACGATACAATTACCAGTGCGCCAGCGAGACAGCGGTCCTCTGTTCTACCTCTCTCTCTCTCTCTCTCTCTCTTTCTCTTTCTCTCCACGCTCGACCTGGACGATCCCGCGGAAATTATGCCGCAGCTACACTGCTGCACACGCACGAGGGAGAAGGAGAGAGAAATTCAACTCTGCGGAATGGGAATTCTTGGGGGGATGGAGTACAGCGAGTGAGTCGGCTAGCTGATAAGCGACGATACGCCGCCATCGCCGCCGCCACTGCCGCTGCTGCTGCAGATCTAAGGCAAGAGAAACGCCTCGGACGTGTCGCACAATTGAATTTGCGAGAATTCGCTCTACTCTCAAATAAATTAATTCCAGCACGGTTTTATGGCACGGTTAGCCGACTCGAGCTTGGACTTTGCATTACTTATTCCCTGGATAGTCCCCGCAGCTGGGAGCCTATGTTTCATCTCGAAACAATTTATAGGCGAATCCAGTTTTATTGAAATTCCCACGTTTTATAACTCTTGCTGCAATATATGACTTGAAACGTTTGTAAATATAGGACCTTCTAATTTTTGTACCAAGTATTCGATAAATGAAAAGAAAAATTAGTCGTCTTTAATAACGAATAAAATTGAATGATTAATTATTTATACTCAGGTCTAAACTTGTGTAATTTATATGCTTGGCTGCACATTTAAAACGATTACACTCGAACGACTCCTTCAATCATATACTCGTTACTTACAAAAAGAAAAACCCTATCGATTTATAATCCAGCTCGACATGCGCGACAAGGCTTTCTGCAAGTGACTGCTTTTCCAAAGAACCCGTACCGCAGCGCCACGGTATAGAAAGCCAAGATTCCAAGATTTCCAAAGTCATTAAACGCTTTCAAGAGGGAGTCGAGCGGTTTCATCGTCGAGCGATCAAAGTTTCCACGCGGCAGAGAAGAGGGGGGGCGCAGATCAGCGCGCGCGCGCGTCAGAAATTTCTCGAACATTGTTAAATCAGACGCAGCGTGTCGATCGGTCCACGTCAGAAACACAAGCGCTGAGCCCTTGAACGGCAGCAGAAGCATCAGCCTCGGAATCAAAGATGAAAATAATAAGAGCGAG
Source organism: Megastigmus dorsalis (assembly GCA_900490025.1). Lineage (NCBI taxonomy): Eukaryota > Metazoa > Arthropoda > Insecta > Hymenoptera > Megastigmidae > Megastigmus > Megastigmus dorsalis. Next base: position 33,832 of record UELU01146846.1, on the reverse strand, counting down.
GGGCTTTTAAAAGGCCGATGCGAAAGGGGTTGCGCGTAGCTCCTCGAGAAATACGCGCGCTGCGATATATCCGAGCGCTTTGATTTATGGATAAAAAGCCGCGCTCCGCTTCTGCCAATGACACGACTGCAGCGGCAGCGGCAGCGGCTCTCGAACTGGAAGATGATGAATACGAATGTGATAAATTGCGCGTGCTCCGATAAGAGCTGCGAGCTGCGATCGATGCCTGGGCGACTGTGCGAGACAAAGGACTTGTGCGGTCGGCTGCTGGCAAAACAAAGCCTCGTCGTGAAAAACTGTGGGGCGTAATTAATTTGCCTTCACTTGTAGCGAAGAACGTTCTTGTTGTGTAGCTTTTAGAAGACTTATTAATGTATTGGTAACAACGTTATGAATGTCGATGATAAATATTTTTTTCTTATGGATTAATTATTTGAATATATTGATAACGATTGTTTTAGATAAATCTGCAATAACATTGAATGTCCTAAATTTTCTGAAATCAATTTATAGATAATTTTGCGTTTGACGAAACTAAAATTAACTCGTTTAGTTTTAAAATCGTTGATATCCTATAAAAGTAGATGTAAGCTATGCATAAACAAAACAAAAACAAGTATTCTATTTAAGAATCGATCAGGTTTTTCGTAATTTACACTGTCAAATCAGTTCGCATAATCTATCGATAATTTATACAGCATATACACTTGCAAAGCCTGAATCTACGATCCGTAGAGTACCGAATATACCCTGTTGATGAAACAATTATCTGCAGCTACATAGAGATATCGAGCCGGCAGTCGGAAACATTAGGCGATTTCCATCGGCGATAACGGGGGAGGCTGGTCCCCCGATGGCGGATTCGATGTCGGCCTCCCCCCAACCCCCTCCCCCCAAGTCATTAATAGTTTAACGCAGCTGCCATCCACCTCGTAGCTCGTAGCCTCGTAGCTCGTAGCTGTGGCGGCGGCGCGCATATCTTTACGGCGCGGCCTCTAGCCCATAGTAACGCAAAATCGAGATCTCAATAATTACGTCAGCGGCAGGCGAGCGCGAGGAGACCTGCTCTTGATTCATAGCGCACAACACGCGCAGGACCGAAATCTATCGGCTATGGCGGCTAGGCTACACCATTGGTACGCGACTGTGGGACGGAGACGGAGCGCGACTACGGTTCTTCGGCTAATCGGAATCCAATTAAGCCATTAGCAGAGGGGGACCGAGAGCAGAATCGAAGTTTGCGTGCCCTCGCGGTACACGCGCAAATTTCGCCCTCTCGCGAAAAGTTGGAATTGAAAAATTAAAGAGCGAGCGAGCGTCATGAGGTTCGGATGTATTATATATAAGTCAGATGGATATAAATATTCGTCCAGCTGTCGAGTTGGATCGCCGCGGGGTTAAAGGGCGTGTCGCGCGGAGGAAAAACATATCAGAGAGAGAGAGAGAGAGAGAGAGAACTGGGAGTAGAGTGGATATTCGGAGAATGTCGATTGCGGCCGATAAAGAGAAGGAGACCGATGGTGAGCCGTTCGAGGGAAGGCAAAGACCGCGGACCGCTCCGGCATCAATATACGGAGCACGAAATTCCAGGGAGAAAGAAAAGCCAAGATATACACACGTATATATAGGGGAGGGGACAGTCGGATTCGCGACACTAGGCCACTTCGAGAGGGTGAGCATCCCCATACATCATGCGTAATGCCGGATCCGATTCTCATATTATATACATGTCCGCGTCTCTTCTCCCCTCTACTATACTTCTCCGCGCGTTTGTTTGCCAGACAGAGAAAGAGAGAGAGAAAGAGAGCGAGACACCTGCGGACTCGTGTGGGGCGCATCGATATAGGCTCTGTCTCTCTCTCTCTCTTTCCTTCTCACCGACTCTCCTCCTCTTAATCCTCCGAGTAGATATACGCGTATAAGTTACTCGCTACGGTTCCTGTGGGCGTACGTAAGCCGGATAAATGGAAAAACGCGACCGTTCCTCAACGTCACATCGACCGAGTGCTTTGCCCTTTGCATTGTTATTGCCCGTATTATATGCGTATGAGCGAGTGTTTTGCGTTTTACCCTTGATTCGAAAAAAAAACAGCGGGCTATCGAGAGAATAAAACAGTGAGAGCTTTCAATTTTCCATTAATCTAGGATGTGCAGCTTGCTTTATATTATCGAAAATTATTAAGTTTGAGTAATATTATAACTGCTATTCATATTCAGATTATACTTATAGATTTATAGAAAAAAGTATCGTTACGATATTGCCGGAATTGACATTTTCATCTGCAAAAGAACAGAAGACATTGAAATATCGCTCTCCAGTACCACGCGATAAATAAAATTATTCCAAACACAATGACAGAAAAAGATGAGGTCGGGAAATTTTCCGTGTATAGGACGTGCAAGCATAATAAAATCAGAGTCGACAAAAGTGCAAGAGCACGACGACGGTCCTCGGCGTGGGTAAAAAGCTTTCCTCTATACCAACGCTCTACTCGCTCTCCTCGCAGTCCTTGATACGTGATACGATGCTACGAGAGCGAAGCGACGCGAGTATCATTGCTTTTCTTTCGAGCTGCCGTTCGCTTTCCCATCCGCACCGCACTGTACGCCGCTGCGGCGATGTATTCCGTTTGCTCGCGATCCGTGACTAATGCCTCACCGGTTGCCGAGTGTGTGACTCGCGTCCACAAGCTCTTGCTCTCGCGGCGAATAGATGGAAGGGGGGAGGGACGGGGAGTCCAAGTGCCAAAGTCAATAACGGAACGCGGGGGATGATGCGACATTCGCATTGCGGCACATTCGCTTCATTCGACGCGAATATATATCTCCGCGTGTCATAATCTGCGACGCGAATCCTGTCTGTATAACGTACTTTCCTGCTTTTAGCGTGATATGTATATATGCACGAATCAGAATTCGAGCTGTTGACTGATCTGTCGCACTTAAAATCAAAGCTGCGTGCTTCGCAAGTTCTGCTTTGGGAGGCATTTCTGACATTTTGTAGAAATGCCTTTTTCAAAATTTTCTGTATTTTGATATCGTAGCCTCGAATAATCAGATTTATTCAAGTTTTGAGTACTTGTTAACCACAGGAATTGACATTATCGATGATTTCTTTCGTTTATAGTTTATGCATACTAGAAGATTCTTCACAATGTATCCTGTTATGATTTAAAATTATTTTCGAGATATCTCGCAATTTTATCATAAGTTTAACAATGTGTTTATTGATTTTATTCCATAATGAATGTTTAAATTTTGAGCTACAACTTTTTCGTCATACTTAATAATTTCAGATATTTTGGTATTAAATATTCCTGAAAAACCCCTTGAAATATTGAAAATGAATGATTGAGTAAAAAGCACTCAGTTGAAACCGAAAATTGACTCTGTTCCATCCAAGCGATTAATCACCAAAAAGAAAAAAATTCTTACCATCATTGATATTTCGGTTTGAGTCATAGCGCGCAATAATTTTTCCCAAAAGCACGGCCCAAAGATCCATAAATTGTAAAAAGCCATTCACGGTGCGCGCGCGAAAAAAAAGAAAAAAAAACACGCGGGCAAAGAGGACCGGGGAAATCCATCAACTCGGTGCTCGCTGCGGGGATGGCAATTTTCTGAACAGTACCGAAGTAATGCGTAACGGCGCTTGATTTGAATTTTACGAGGCGTGCGCGCGAACTCCTCGAAGGAAATATTCGCCCGGGCGATATCGAACCGCCAAGCAATTTAAATTATAGCACCTATCTGTACATAATTTATATCCTTGTTTTCTAGCTGCGCGACGTACGGGAGTTTATGTATTTGAGAGAGAGTGAGAGAGAGATAAAAGAGAACAGCCGCAGAGATTGATACATCAATTTAAATTATCCTGAATAATTCGTGCAATATCGGATCTTTATGACTTGGAAAATACCGTCATCTTAACGCTCTCCGCCTAATGGCGATTTCCGGGCTTGAAAACTTAATGGACTTTTTTAAGCCGTAAACTGCGCGCTTTTTTCGCTCCGCGAGTAAGGGACTCGAATCGCTCGCTGCTCTACGACTTTTGATTTACCGAGCTTCCCGATGAATTTCAACCATACTTTCCTAACAGCTTTTGTCAAATTGCATCCGATGCTACAATGATTCATCAATATTAATGAAAAAAAGGATCGTTTCCTTAATTATAATTATACAGAAAATACAACTTTGAAAGAATTCGCGGGAGATTAGGGTAATCGTGTACACGTAGATCCTGGGACATTCGTTCCCTGGCCGAGAGAAGAGAGAGGGAGCCTGCAGCGAATAAAATCGAGGGCGAATAAAGTAAAGGATAAAAAGTGCGCAGGAGAGTGAGAGAGAGAGAGAGAGAGGAGAGTATCAGCCATTCGTCAGGCTGTCTTGGCTCGCGAGGGGTGCAAGTAAAAAGAGAGAAAGAGAGAGAGGGAGAGCTCGCGTGAGAGGAAGAAGAGCTTCGCCGAACAAATGGCCAGGCAATCGGAGAAACGCCGCTGAAATACCGAATCGGATTGTGGGCTCTCGCATTATCATATTCACAATTTACTCCCACCCTCAACCTCCTTTTTTTCTAGGGCGTATAATACGTAGACGAGGCGCGAGAGAGTGCGAAGAAATATAGGAGAAACGATGTATCACGCGTGCTCGAGCAGCAGCAGCAGCAGCAGCAGCAGCAGTAGTCGCGCTCACAGCTCTTTCTCACTCGTATCAGCCTTCGCTCTTATGTGTATGTGTGTGTGTGTGTGTGTGTGTGTGTAGAGCGCTCGGACGAGGAGATATTGCCTTTCTTTATTTCCGGCCCCGCAGGACAGATGACGGGCGCGTGGATCTTTCGCTCTCTCTCTCTCTCTCTCTCTCTCTCTCTCCCTTTGCAGCTGGAGACGCGGTACACACGCGCATATACGAGCAACGCCTCGAGCAGACTCTGTATACTCGTTGCCTACGAACTGAGAAATTCGAAATGTTCTCGGCAACGCTCTTTACCAACAAGAGCTTTTACCTCAGCTGCGAAGCTCTTTTCTGAATGCAGTTTTGAAAAAGGATAATAGGTTAATTTCGCTTATTATAAGATGGCTAACACCATCGATATTTAATGTAATTGTTACGTATTGTATAGAGTATTGTAGTCTGGACGGTACAATTCTCTAGCGTGAACTGGTCTGTCTCGACTTTTAACCTTTAGAGGGCCAGCACTTGAGGAATTTAAAAAAATGGTTGCTTCTATAGAAAAGTGATCTGAAGCATATGATAAAGGTCTGAATTGATGTCAAATGTTTGGAGGTCAGTGGTAGTATTTTGAGGTTGAGGTTTATAAATTTAGCTGTTTATAAATTTGAGGTTAGATTTTCAAAATTCAAAATGATATATTCAATATGGTGGTCTAGATTGTAGAAAACTAACAACTTTGTGCCAGTTTTTTTTACTAATTTTCAGTTTTCAATGTACCCTATTATATTTTTTGTAGTTGCTGATAATCTAATGTTTGTTGTGAAAAGTGTGTGTGTGTATGTGTGTGTGTGTGAGCAGGTATCATAAATCGAATCCATTTGGATGTTTATTTTATTACGCCAAAAGTCGGATCCCGGCCGTCTAAAGGTTAATACGCATTACCACTTTTGCTCGACTATCTTGCCGGGGAAATCAAAGCCAAGAATAACCGTAATCTAAACTCGCGTAATTTTTGCCAAAAAATTTGATCAAACGTTACAAGAAAACGCTTTAAACATAACGCTTTACAGCCAAGCAGAATAGAAGGGCTGATCTGAATCATACTTGGCGCTAATCGTCGTGTTTTTTATTTTTATGTATTTTTATCAAAAAAAAACTTAAATAATTTACCTTTTGTATAATGGCTATTACTTAGAGGCTGCTCTGAATTGTAAAACAAATCAATCAGAGGCTATCGTTTTCTTATACAGTTATACACAATGAAAAAACGATGTTTCTTTTTTTTTAAATGATATATTTTTTAATGTTCTAAATTATGGTGATGGTTTCGTATACGTTCCTTATTGGAGGCAGATTTCCCTATGCTGTGAGCATTCTCCTTTTTGAACCACATTTTACAAAATAGTGAGATTATCAAGTGCAATAATCATTTTTTACTGAAATTTGGAGATACTCTTCTCCTTTTTTTAACTATACTCTTGACGTCGACTTATCATTGAAAAAACGTGCAAAGACCTGTTATTTTATAATTAACGCTCATAACTATAAATTGCTGTTTTTTTTATGTCTAGTAAAAAATATTTTCCGGCTTAGCAGGAGGTTTGCTTTGAATTGGACTGGGCGTGAATCGACGTAACTTTTAGTCTTGTTTATGTTGACGTATTTTTTAACTGGAAAAAAAAACGTGCGAAGGCGACGAAATAATAATGGGACAGCTAGGGACGATTTTATCCTTTAAATAATTTACTTTTTAGAATGGCTAATAGGGCTTCCCCTAGATATAAAATTATTTTTACAGTTAGCATTTGCCATTAGGTTCTTTTGAAGCAGTGATTCACCTACTGAAAACCGTGCTAAGTTTCTTTGTTTTACTTATTCAGCGGGATTAGTCGAAAACGTATAAAAATTTTAACGCCATTTTTCTCCACTTTCCCTCGTGCTAGAACAATGATATTTTCCTGTGAAATGATATATTTTTTAATGCTCTAAATTATGGTGGTTTCTATTACACGCATTAGATTACAGCTCCGACCTCCCCTTAATCCTATATATATATATAT